>PVIY010015072.1:0-54799 GCA_004026745.1 Myrmecophaga tridactyla
CCTAAGCAGCTCGGCATTCCTCATCTCAGCACTTGCAGCACAGCCCAGGCCTTTGGAGATGCAGAAAGAAGTCACCCTGGGGAAAGTTGTTGGAACCCAGGGGCCTGGAGAGAAGACCAGCAGAGACCATCCTGTGCCTTCCACATAAGAAAGAACCTCAGTGGAAAGTTAGCTGCCTTTCCTCTGAAGAACTAACAAAGTAAATCCCCTTTTATTAAAAGCCAATCCGTCTCTGGTATGTTGCATTCCGGCAGCTAGCAAACTAGAACAAACCCCTTTCATCTTCCATATGGTAATATTACTTATAGACACACTAGAGAACCACCTTCACTCCTATCTATTCTCTTACATTGGACTTGACCCTCATTAGCTAACAGTTCGCCCATCTCTAGCTTCTGTGTATCTCTAAGTCCCCTATATTCCATATTATAAGCCTCTGGTTACACTTTTTTGCTGGTCATAAAAGTGGAATCATACAGTATCTATCCTTTTGTGTCTGGCTAATTTCACTCAGCATTATGTCCTTAAGACTCATCCATCTTCTCATGTGCTTCAGGATGTCATTTTGTCTTACTGCTGCATAATATTCCATAGTATGTATATACCGCATTTGGTTGATCCACTCATCTGTTGATGGGCACTTGGTTTGTTTCCATCTGTTGGTGATTGTGAATAATGCTGCTATGAACATCGGTGTGCAAATGACTGTGTCATTGTTTTCAGCTCTTCTGGGTATATACCAAGTAGTGCTATTGCTGGGTCAAAGGGTAACTCGATATTTAGTTTCCTAAGGAACTGCCAACAGTCTTCCATTGTGGCTGCCCCATTGTACATTCCCACCAGCAGTGCATAAGTGTCCCAGTTTCTCCACATCCTAACATTTATAGTTTCCTGTTTGTTTAATAGCAGCCATTCTTAAAGGTGTGAGGTGGTATCCCATTTTAGTCTTGATCTATATTTCCCTTATACCCAATGAAAATGAGCATCTCTATATGTGCTTTTGAGCCATCTGTATTTGCTCTTCAGAAAAATTCCTATTCCTATCTTTAGCCCATTTTATAATTGGGTTGTTTGTTCTTTTGTTGTTGAGTTGTATTATTTCTTTGTATATCTTTGTCCGATATGTGATTTCCAAATATTTTCTCCCATTGAGTTGGCTGCCTCTTCACCTTTTTGACAAAGTCTTTTGAGGTGCAGAAGCATTTGATTTTGAGGAGTTCGTATTTATCTATTTTTTCTTTTGTTGCTTGTGCTTTTGGGGTAAAGTTTAGGAAGCTATCTCCTATTACTAGGTCTTGAAGATGTTTCCCTATATTTTCTCCTAGGAGCTTTATGGTGCTAGTTCTTTTATTTAGGTGTTTGATCCACTTTGAGTTAATTTTTGTGTAGGATGTAAGAAAGGGGTCCTCTTTCATTCTCTTGGCTATTGATATCCAGTTCTTCCATGCCCAATTATTGAAAAGGCTATTTTGTCCCAGTTCAGAGGATTTGAGGGCCTTGCCAAAAATCAGTTGACCATAGATTTGGTGGTCTATTTCTGCACTCCCAATTTGATTCCATTGGTCAATGCTTCTATTTTTGTGCCAGTACCATGCTGTTTTGACCACTGTCACTTTATAATAGGTTTTAAAGTCAGGGAGTGTTAATCCTCCCACTTTGTTCTTCTGTTTTTAGGATACTTTTAGCTATTCGGTGTCTCTTTCCCTTCCAGGTGAATTTGGTAGTTAGCTTTTCCAGATCTTCAAAGTACATTGTTGGAATTTTAATTGGTATTATGCTGAATCTGTAGATCAATTTGGCGAGAATTGACATCTTAACTGTATTAGCCTTCCTATCCATGAGCAGGGAATCTTTTCACCTAGTTAGATCTCCTTTGATTTCTTTTAGCAGTGTTATGTAGTTTTCTGTGTACAAGTCCTTTATGTCCCTAGTTAAGTTCATTCCTAAGTATTTGATTCTTTATTTGCTATTTTCAATTAAATTTTTTTCCTTAACTGACTCCTCAGCTAGGTCATTGTTTGTGTATAGTAATGTAACTGATTTTTGCACATTAATTTTATATCCCGCCACCTTGCTGAATTTGTTTATTAGTTTAAGTAACTTTGCTTTAGATTTCTCAGGATCTTCCAAGTATAGTATCCTATTATCTGCAAATAATGAGAGTTTAACTTATTCCTTTCCAAATCGGATGCTTTTTATTTCTTTGTCCTGCCTGACTGCTCTAGCTGAACTTCTAGCACAAGGTTGAATAACAGTGGTGACAGCAGGCATCCTTGTCTTGTACCTGATCTTAGGAGGAAACCTTTCAGTCTCTCTCCATTGAGTATGATACTGGCTATTGTTTTTTTCATATATTCCCTTTATCATATTGAGTTAGTTACCTTTGATTCCTGTCTTTTGGAGTGTTTTTATCAGAAAAGAATGCTGAATTTTGTCAAATGCTTTTAGCATCAATCAAGATGATCATGTGATATTTCCCTTTTGAACTGTTAATGTGTTGTATTATATTAATTGATTTTCTTGTGTTGAACCATCCTGGCATTCCTGGTATAAACCCTACTTGGTTATTGTGTGTATTTCTTTTAGTGTGTTGTTGGATTCAATTTGCTAATATTTTATTGAGAAGTTTTGCATCTATATTCATTAGGGAGATCAGCCTGTAGTTTTCCTTTCTTATGACATCTTTACCCAGTTTTGGAATAAAAATGATATTAGCTTCATAAAATGAGTTAGGTAGAGTTCCTTTTTCCTCATTTTTTTTTTTTTGGAAAAGTTTGAGCAGGATTGGCATTATTTCTTTTTTTTCTTTTTTTTTTTAAAATTTGCATATGGGCAGGAGGCACCAGGGATCGAACTCCAGACCTCCAGCACGGCAGGTCGGAGCTCTGCCTGCTGAGCCATGGCAGCCCACCCTTGGCATTATTTCTTTATGGAATGTTTGATAAAATTCTCTGGGAAGCCATTTGGCCCTGGGATTTTCTTTGTAGGAAGATTTTTGATGACTGATTGAATCTCTTTACTTCTGATTGGTTTGTTGAGATCTTCTATTCCTTCCCGAGTCATGTAGCTTGTTTGTGTGTCTCCAGGAATTTGTCCATTTCATCTAAGTTCTCTAGTTTTTTGGCTATAGTTGTTCATAGTATCCTCTTATGATTTCTTTTATTTCTTCAGGGTCTGTGCTAATGCACCCCTTTTCATTTCTGATTTTGTTTATCTTTATCCTCTCTCTTTTTTTCTTTGTCCATCTTGCTAGTGGTCCATCAATTTTATTGATTTTTTCAAAGAAACAACTTTTGGTTTATTGATTCTTTCTATTTTTCTATTTTCCTCCCATTCATTTATCTCTGCTTTAATCTTTGTTATGTCTCTTCTCCTTTTTACTATGGGGTCAATTTGCTGTTCTTTCTCAAGTTCCTCCAAGTGTGCTGTTAAGTCCTCGATTTTTACTCTTTCTTGTTTTTTTATATAGGCATTTAGGGCAATAAATTTCCCTCTCAGCACAGCCTTTGCTGCATCCCATAAGTTCTGATAACTTGTATTCTCATTTTCATTCATCTCCAGATAGCTGCTGATTTCTTTAGCAATTTTTTCTTTGATCCACTGGTTGTTTATGAGTGTGTATTTAAGCTCATATATTTGTGAATGTTCACATTATTTGGTGAATATTGAGATCCAGCTTCATCCCATTGTGATCAGAGAAAGTTCTCTGAATAATTTCAATGTTTTAAAACTTATACAGACCATTTTGTGCCCCAGCATATGATCTATCCCAGAGAATGTTCCATGAGCACCAGAGAAGAATGAATAACCTTGTGCTTTGGGTTGCAATTACCTATATATGTCTGTTAGGCCTAATTCATTTATCAAGTTATTTACCTTCTCTATTTCCTTGTTGATCTTCTGTCTGGTTGTTCTATCTATAGAGGAGAGTGGTGTACTGAAGTCTCCTACTATTATTGTTGAAACATCTATCGCTCCCTTCAGTTTTGCAAATGTCTGTCTCATGTATGTAGGAGCTCCTTAATTAGGAGGATAAACGTTTATAATTGTTACATCTTCTTGGTGAATTGACCCTTTAATTAGTATATAGTGTCCTTCTGTCTCTTATGATGTCTTTACATTTGAAGTCTCTTTTGTCTGATATTAGTATAGCAACTCCTGCTTTCTTTTGGTTTCAACTTGAGTGGAAGATCTTTTTCCATCCTTTCACTTTCAATCTATTTGTATCCTTGTGTCTAAGATGAATCTCTTGTAAGTAGCATATGGCTGGATTATGTTTCTTAATCCATTTTGCCAAACTCTATCTTTTAATTGGTAAGTTTAGTCCATTAACATTCAAAGTTATTAATGAAAATGTGTGTCTTGATTCCACCATCTTATCTTTTAATTTTATTTGTCAGATCTATATATTCTTTTCCCTCTTTCTCTTTGCATTCTTTAAATTAGCTTTAGTGGTACTTTTCAATTCTGTGCCCTCCTCCAGACCTCCCTCTCCTGTCTCTTTTTTTCAACTGGCAGAACTCCTTTTGGTATTTCTTATAGGGCTGTTCTCTGGTTGACAAATTCTTTCAGGACTTCTTTGTCTGTAAAAACTTTAATCTCTCCCTCAATTTTGAAGGACAGTTTGGCTGGGTACAGGATTCTTGGCTGGAAGTCTTTCTTTTTCAGGATCTTGAGTATATCTTATCACTGCCTTCTTGTCTCCAGGGTGCTATCTGAGTAGTCTGAACTCAGTCTTCTTTGTTTTCCCTTGTATGTAGTAGATTGTTTTTCTCTTGCTGCCTTCAGGATTTTCTGCTTCTCTTCAACATTTGACAGACTGATTAGTCATGCCTTGGGGAAGGCCTATTTGGATTTATTCTGTTTGGAGTTCATTTGGCTTCTTTGACTTGTGTATGTATGTTCTTTGAGGGTTGGGAAGTTTTCCCCCGTTATATCCTCAACTACTCTTCCTAGTCCTTTACTCCTCTCTTCTCCTTCTGGGACACCAATGATTCTAATATTTGTGCACTTTGTTTTGACTATCATTTCCCTGAGTTACCATCAATTTTTTCCATCTTTTTGCCATTTTTTGTTTTGAGTCTTCAAAGTCAATTATCCTGACCTTTATATCATTTATTCTTTCTTCTGTCTCTTCAAATCTGGTGTTGTGTGCCTCTACTGTATTTTTTATTTGGTCAGTGGAGTCTTTAATCTCTGGTATCTGCTATTTTTCTATTTATTCTTTCAAATTCCTGTTTATGCTCGTCTACTCTCTTCTTGATTTCCTTTATGTCATTTGCTATCCCAGTTATTTTATTAAGTAGAGTTGTATGAACATCTTTGATTAGTTGTTGCAATGTCTGTATCTCCTCTGGTGTTTTAATTTGGTCATTAGGCAGGGCTATCTGTCTGCATTGTGATATTCTTAGTGATCTTCGGCTGTCTTTTTGGCATGTAAATATCTTGATTGATTTACTTTGGGAGTTGATTTCTTTCAGTAGTCTAAGGCCTTGTGTTTGCAGGATGGTTGTTCAGCAGTGAGCAGGTCATGGGGTGGGGCACTCAGTGTGGTGATTTGCTTCAGGGCAGGTATAGATGCAGGTTGGGGATATTACACTGATGCTTGTTAATGTGGGCACCCAGTTGCCAGGGAGGATGTAGCTGTGTGGGTGTCTGGGGGGCGTAACCCTGGTGTGTGCTGGGCTAAGGCACGGGGCCCTTTGTGTGCATGCATAGAGCTGTGGCAGCAGGTCAACATTATGCCTTCGTGGGTTGGGGGCAGATGTGACCTGGCTGTGCAGGTCAGCACTTTCTCACAGCTGGGAAGTGTGGCTGAGGGCCGTGTACATGTGCAGTTTTAGGACTGCTGTCAAGTGTGGTTCCCAGAGCTGAATGATGTGATTAGGGGGCCGTGTGCATGCGTGGGCCTGGGAGTGCTGTAAATGGATGTGCAGAACTCAGGCTGGGCGGATGGAGGCTGTGCGACACTATGGACATGAAGGTGGGGGGGAAGGTAGCCTAGGTATGGAGGTTAGTGCTGCAGCCTTTATGCACTGGCAACAGCCTAGAGTGAACAGAGAGGGGGAGGTAGTGCTCGGGAGGGGTGCAGGAGAGGTGGGTTGGACTGCACTTGGGGTGGGGGTATGGAACAGGTACATGCCCTGGAGGCTGGTGGGGTGGGGCACCTAGAGTGCAGGGAATAGGAGCTGGGGACGGGGTTCAGGTGAGTAAGGTGTGGGGTGAGTTGCTGGTCACAGGGCTGCGCTGGTGAGGGTAACGCGCCAAAGGAACATGACCTGGCTTGCTTCCTGGTCCTGGGCTCCCGTCCATGCACTCCCATGGGTCCCGTGGCTCCACACCTCCGTGCCACCCTCCAGCTTTCTGCCTCTCAGTTTCTCGGCCTCTGCAACCAGGGCTGCCCCATGTGGTGCAGAAGGCTCCAGGTCATCCGCACTCCTGAATCACCACCTCAGTCATCCTCCTGTCCTTTCTCTAGCTTTTCCACGAGCAGGGCTTATCTCGAGCCACTCTAATCAGCCATCTTCCCGGAAGTCCCAAGGAATAGGTTCTTGCCACTTAACTGAACTCTTGCCTTGGGAAATTCCTCCCACAGTTTACATTTTGATAAAAGTGCAGCATCTTATTTTGTGAGGAAAAAATGAGTTTTATTGTGGGGATTGCAGTCCTTTGAGAATGAACCTTCTTGAGGAATGCAGTGGCTTCTAATACAGGGAACTGCATGTGAACAGAAGGTGGGCAATGTTTTTATTTAAGAGTAAAGCAATCTCACTAGGAATTTTAAGTGAGATTCCTAGGTGAGATTAAATACAAAGATCTTCATCCAAATTCCAAAGCCTAATGAGCAGAGGAAATGAGCTAGCTCACAACTGTTAGGATTGAACAAAAGATTGCAAAGTCTAAATCAGATTAGTGAAACAAATCTACCTTGATACTGAAGGACTTTTCAGAGAGCTGTTTCTTGCTGGCAGCTTAGAAGTACCTTCTCTAAAGCTAGTTGGGCAGCCTGTATGTTACTGGTGATGAAACTTGCTAAAGACATAAGTATGTAGGGGTGGGCGGTGCTAATGCAAAAGCTAGAAGAATTTGAAAAAAAAATTTTTAAACCAGATTGGTTGGGAAAACAATGAAAGTTGGCTGGTATTAAGGGT
This sequence comes from Myrmecophaga tridactyla, assembly GCA_004026745.1. NCBI lineage: Eukaryota > Metazoa > Chordata > Mammalia > Pilosa > Myrmecophagidae > Myrmecophaga > Myrmecophaga tridactyla. Next base: position 7,152 of record PVIY010015072.1, read on the forward strand.
TAATGATATTTATATATGCATGCTTTTTGGTGGGGGTGGAGGATTTAATTATGAAACTATAGAACATGTTCATTGTAATTATGAAAAAGGAAGTCTATGTAGGATTAAATTAGGCATCCAAAATTTTTAAAGTTCTGTGGTGACGAATTGGGGAACGTGGGTCCAAGTTCCGTATTAACCCAGCATATTGGCTTATTTTTATTTATTTATTTATTTATTTTAACACGGGCAGGCACCAGGAATCAAACCTGGGTCCTCTGGCATGGCAGGCGAAAACTCTGCCTGCTGAGCCATCGTGGCCCACCCATATTGGCTTATTTTAACTACATTGAATCTCTCATCACTTTGATACTGGTTGACCTGTCCTTTTTTTCCAGGGTATTGTAGGTGAATTTTAGATGTGAAATTAGTAGATAGAATCCCCATTCTCTCATAGTGGCATGGGCCCTCTACTTTTGGCTCCACCTCCAGTGATTTTTCCCCACCTCATCCTCTGGAATTTGGGGCAGGATTTAGGTATTGTGGGTCATATTGTTATGTTCCAGAACTATTGTGAGACAATAGTTCTTCATTTGAGTGATCTTCCAATGTCAGTATGTCGAGGACCACTGCTTATTTTCCAGCCAATACCAATAATCTGGCCAGATTTTAGTTCAGGGCTTTGTGTTCTACTTTCAGAATGTAGGGGTATGTGACCACTGTTTCCCCAGATACAGAATTACCCACACAGGACACACTTGTTGGCTAAGGTCTTTCATTTGAGTTGCCTAACTGAGGTTTTGTTCATCAGATCACCGCCTCTTCTTTAGATACAACTTCTTGGTTGCATTCCCTTATACCCCTGCCTTGCTGTGTATTAACACTGCCAACTAAGCCTTTTTATCCATAGGACAGTTCTGTGTAAGGATTAGTGTTTTGGGTGCTGTTTCTTACAAGGAATTCAGATAAAGCTTCATTCTCCTGCTCCAGTCTCCAGTCTCCAGTTTTTAAACCTTTTGAAAACCTTTTGACTCTACAGATCCAGTGAAATACCATTAAGCCTATATTATTGACAGATGCATCCAACTGTTTGGTATAAATTCACATTTATATCAGAGATACAGTGAATGTAAATATCTAAAAGGAAATGGTGTATAGGGCTCTTCAGACTACACAAGCTCCTTCCCAACCAAGAAATAGAACTGGAAGGTGGATAGGAAATTGGAAGGTGGTTGGGACTATATGTAGTAACAGAGAGAGAATTGGGCCAAATAAACAACATGCCTGGTAGTGGTACGGCTCTCTCAACCTCGTTTCAGGAAACTCTTCAGTTGCCTTCTCCCTCTCTAGCAATATCTAGGGAAGAAGTTCAGATGGCAGTGAATGTTATGGCTATGGCTTTGCCCAATTAGATATAAAATGTAATTCCCTGAATCCAAGCATTTCTAATATTTTCCACCAAAATGTTAAAATACACCCTTCCTTTTAGGAAAATATAGGCAATGGGACTAAGGGGATCAATGGATACATAAATTAGAACCTGTGGCTCTAGGGGCAGAGGTATGATATTTGGGAAGCATGCCCATGGTGGACATGAGCGAGGCCTGTGCTTCTACCTGGGACCTGGTGACTGGGACAAAGGAAATAGTTACAAGAATATAATATGGAGAGAGTCAGTTGTGCTGGTATTGACTGAGCTTCTCTAGCCTCATGGGGAAGATGGAGCTCTGATTTCCACCAGAACCCCAAAGAGAACAGAGACCGAGGGAAACGGTGTTTGTGCAATATTCCGTTCCCCCTGTGTCATCACCTAGATTTATATTTCTCATTAATCAGCGCTTTCCCTGTAGCAAAAGCCCCCTTGCCTCTTTATCTTCATCTCCTTTTTCTCGAGTTCACACTGAGATTTTGCCCACCCTGAGATTTGAATCCTGAGATAAGTGCTTTACCTTACTGAATTATTGGACTGGAGAGTATCAGGAATGAGATATTTCTGGAGTCTCAATAAATATGGGACGTTACCTCTAAAGGATTCCAACTGCATCTGCTTCTAATTTCAGAACCACTATGTCATTTTTAACTATCTTCTATTTTAATAATTTCTCTCTCACTTCTTAAACAGTTTGGTTGTAAATATGCTCTTCACACTGTTAGCTAATTCTTATAATATCAAATCAGGAAAGGTAGATATTGGTACATATTTCATTAATATGTGTCTTCAACATGATCCCTTGACCTAGAATTATGTAGGGAAACTACAGAGAAGAAAAACTTCCTTTGGCTTTCTTCAGACGGCTTTGTGTGCATACACTGTCATTGTGCATCAGGTCAGATTTGGTACCATTTGGATTCTAGAGATTATTCCAACAGTACCTATATACATGCCGTGCCTCATCTGGTTAATATAAGCTCTTTTCATGGAGACAAATACTTCCCTGCTGGCTTAGACATGGAAGATTACATGCTGAGGCAACAGAAAATCTGATTTTGGAAAGTTCAGGTGATGCTTGCCAGCCTCAAGTTAGAGCACTTAACTGCAGTCCTTTTTTATGGGGAGGGATACCTGGCTATAAAGAGTATGCAGCAGATGTCAGTGGTAACTTTCCTAACAAAGGACCCCATCCTCCAACGCTTAAAAATGAGCTGGTACATTTTGAGTCATCTGTGTATAGTCTGTAAATCACAGTCTGAATTGGAGGGATATTTGTTGGAGGCAGGATTCAGAATCATCCCCCTTGGCCCTTCTCCAAGATGGTAGTGGAGAAACTGTCTCCTTGAAATTGGTTTCAACTCAAATCCTTCCAGTAATTCAAAGAGCAGTAGGGTGCCGGAAGGAATTGTTTCTTCATCTATAGTAGTCCTCTTCTTAGGCTAAGATTAGCCTAATTAATTAGGTGATAGCACTTTGGAATTTTGCCTAAATATTAGGACATCAGAGGGTGTCTACAAGCCAATGTATAGCTTTTCTAGAGCTGTGTAGGCCCCTGACTGCTCCAACTTTGCCTCTCAGTCTACTTCTCTGCCTTACAAAGGAGGAACTATTCTTTTTCTTCACAGAAAGTTTAATATTTTACTCCCTAGTGTTAGTAGAAAAATACTATAAATGATGCTAAGGTATCGCAGAGATCAGAAATGCTCAATCAGGTGATAGAAGCAAATGAAGATAGAACATTGCTGTTAGGTTCAAGGTATGCAACAGAAGAAAAATTACAGTGATGACGTTGAAGATGAAAAAAAGGTCAGGTACAAGAAATTAGCAGGTTCCTGTGTTCTCCCCAAAATTTCCCATGAGGGTTATATAGAAAAATGGTGCAGAGCCTGCCTTCCACATCCCATAAGTAGAAAGACAGTCAGTCTAACAGGGTCTGATTTTTCTGAAGTAGAAGGGCTTCATCCATTGTTTTATTTCCTCTGAGGGAGATGAATTCTCTTTGGTTCAAATTTCTTAAGACAGTGACAATTAGGATGGCTACAGGTAGAGCTTAGGAATGCATGATTAATAAGAAAGTCCTGAGCTGGTATCAAGCACTTCCCTTGCCCTAATTAAACACAGAATCTAGGACTGGGTCAGCTTCCTCTCTCCCTCCAGGTACCTCAGGGTAGGAGAGTCCTGCTTTTCCTTGGATTATCCTAGCTCAGGTTCCTGAAGCAATGTACAAGGAAAAGTACAGACATGTGTCCTTGGCCCTGTCACCTAGAGATAGGGGAAACCAGAGCTCCTCTCTGGTGTCTTCCAAAATGAGAAAACTTCTGTTCTTCTGTCTCTTCTGCTGTCTTTGCAACAGCTGAAGTCTTTCCATGGATTCCCTGAAGGGCTTTGTTTAGTTGTATCAGTCCTTGGGGAGCACAAGGAATCCTGATTCCATTGAAGAAATGACAGTGAGAAACTCATCCCTGCTGCAGCTTTTGGTGCCTTCATCCTTTAGCTCATCCCTCAAGCTGACTGCAGGGAATGCCGTACTTCCAAGACTTGGATGTGCTGGAACGCTATCAACAGAAGGAAGACTAACCAGGGTATTTGTTCTTACAGCAAGTGTGGCAGTTTGAAAGAACGGGGATGGGGGGTAGTTTGGAAGAGCCAAAACTCAATGGCCTCTGAGTACAAGGTTGGAAAACTGGCCTGGGTTTGTAGAGATGATGTGAAAACTCTTTCCATGTGAAGAAAATGAAGGAGAGCTGCCTTTGACCTCTGCCCCTGTGCAGTCTCTTCACAGACCTTGAACCCAGCAGCCCTAGGGTATCTACAGAAATCGGCTTCCTGAGATGTTCAGCTCAGGGCAAGTTGGGGATTACAGATATCTGAGTACTTACCCAGATTACAGAATGTTTCCATTTATATGCTGGATGTGTGCACCCCTCTAAAAGCTGGATTATGATTTTTTTTTAAAAATTCCTGAAAGCGTTGTGTTTTAGACTCTTGCAAACTCTTTCTGCATTCCAGTTCAACTGTACAAAGGGTCTTACTTTGCCATCCTGTATAGACTGAAGCCAAGTGTGGTGGAAATCTGGAGATCAGTCTCTTTGTATTGTTGACTTGAATTTAGGGCTGGCACCTCTGAAATGAAGACAAAAGAAGCTGGAATAGCTGTTGGATGCCCTAACTTCCTAATTCTTGGCCACTGTTTGTCAGTGCTTCCAGGTCTTAGAAGCAACATGTTACAATTATATTTCTATATACTATCAACAGATAATGTGATACCTAAAACAAATAATACCATTTAAAACAATTCAAGTATACTCCTTAAGGATTATTCTGACAAAAGATAGATAAGACCTGTATAGTGAAATCCACAAAACATTGTCCAGAGAGATTAAAGAAGAGAGAGCAGGGGTAGGGGATGGAGGATTCAGGATAAGAAGACATAATATTTTTAAGATGTCATTCTTACCAAATTCGTCCATATGTCCAGTGTAAATCCAGTCTAAGTTCTATAAGAAATTTATAGAAGTTGACAAACTGATTCTCAGGTTATTTTGGAAATTAAAAAAAAAACTAAAGTAGTCCAAACCACTTAAGGAAGAATAACAAATTTGTTTGTTACTCTTCCTGATTTCACAGCCTGTTGTAAATCTTAACTAATCATAACAGTGTGATATTGGTGTAAAGATCAATATATCAAAAAAATATATAACAGAGTCCTTTCTATGAATTGATTATCAACCAAGATGCAAAGACATTTTAGTCAATGAAGGACAGTATTTTCAAAAATTATGCTGGAATAATTGGACATCCATATGCAGAAAACATAAAAAAAAGTGACCCAAATAGCAAAAAAATGAATCATAGACGGATGTGAAAATATAAACCCTCTAGAAGAAAACAAAGCAGAAAAGTTTTGCTTCCTTAGGTAAGGCAAATATTTCCTAGCTATTTCACCAAAGCCACTATCTGTTTGGATAGAATTTAGTAAATTGGTCTTCATTATAATTAAGAACTTTGTTTTTCTTTAAAAAAAAAATACCCTGAACAGAACAAATAGAAAAGTTACAATCTGGGAGAATATATTTACATATCTTATATCTGATTTAAAATAAAAAAGACCAGTACTCAGAATAGAAGCTCTCCAACTCAGTTATAAGAAAACAAGAAGCCCATTTAAAAATACAAAAAGGGGAGGGGATGTATATTTGAATAGCCACTTCAATAAGAAGATAAGAAGATGGCAAATATGCACACATATAGATGTTCAATGTGATTGATTATTAGAGAAATGTATAATTGAAATGTCTTAAGTTAAAAATCCTGACCACTCTATGATGAGGAGGTGGAACTGGAACTCTCCTTCCTGGCTAGTGGGAACTAGGAAGGTCTGGGCATGCTGCTCTGACAGGTGCCCACAGCAGCTCAAATCCCATTCTTCAGCCTGCTGGAGGGTAGTACAAGATCCATTTTAATGCATAATCCCCTTCTGTCCAAGGAGGGAGGACAGATTTAGTGGAAAAGAGCTTACACATTTCATTGGAGTCTTCTTCCTCCCCCTCTCAAATTCCTAAACATGAAGTGGCCATCCAGGGAAATCATGCCATGGGCACTGTCACTCTCAGTCCCACAATGCGGGAATCTGGGTCCCACCCTGAATACTGGGGTAATGAGGACTAAAATCAGTACCTGAAATAACAGCTGAAGCAACTGGATTGACACTGACAGATTTGTAGAGCATATGTCTTCCCAGCAGTCGAAAGTGGGAGCACAAGGAAGATCATAACAGCGCAGATTCTTCTCTCACTTAATCTAATCTGGCTCCTCAAGTGTGGTTGTTAAATCTCCTGAAGACTAGTAGACCCCGCTCTGTGGCTGGCAGCTGCTAGAAGGACACACCAGGGAGGGTTTGGTGTCCAGGTGAAGTCAGACTAGTGTTTATAGGGTCCCCCAAATCTAGCAAAATTGAAGTAACATGGAGCATTTCACCTAATCTCAGTAGAGGAGAAGTTTTGGGTTATCCGTGGGAGCATCTTCTTAGGTAATGAATCAAAAATAAAATTTCAAGGGTGATCAAACTTGCCTTAGTGATCCCATGGCTTCCTGGTTGACATACACTCTTGAATTACAAAACCTCAGCATAAATGAAAGCATATGTCTACACTAAACTGTTTTCACTTTATTTATCACATAGTCAATAGTCCTTGATGTTTAGTTCAGTTGCAGACTGAAAAGTAGGCTTAAATAACACCTTAATGAATATGGGCAAATTAAAAGTGAAATAATTTTAAACTTTGTCAATAAAATGCCACAAATTCATCAAAATTTTAGTTACCTTAGAAAATTGTTAAATTGTTAAATCGATAATAACACGATATCAAATCCTATTAATGTAATGAGGCCAGGTTCACATATCAACTAGACGATTCTTTCCCTTGAAATTTTGTCCTTTTAACAGCCCCCGCGCCTATCAAAACAAAAAGTTGGAATCACTTCAGCTGTCCCCTAAATGCAGCACACAATGGTTTTTTAATTTAAATAACCTGGTGAGCTATTGAGCCAGGTTTCCTAGTGTTTCGGTTAAACCTGGACCTCTGTGGTTCCAAGCGGTAGCCCTCTGACCTTCTGAAGGGCCTCAGCTGCCCCTTTGCAGAGGAGAGTAAAACTCTGTAAGCTCAGGTGTTTGTTGCTCCTTTTAATTGTGGGGGAGGGTCAGGAAGGTACATAAGAGGAAGGTTGCCTTTCCCCTCCCTCTCACTTGGCTGAGATGTGGCTAGGGTGGGCAGTACTGGGGTGGTACCTCCTATGCCTCGCCAGGGCCCCAGAGTCTCTGGGGTATACCTGGCTCTGTTGCAGGAATTCTCTCACCTCTGGGTGGGCCTCCGGGGGGACCAGGAATAATGGGTCCTTATGATTTTGTTCTTATTTGAACAAAGATACTGCTCCTGCTTCCTAATCCTCTCTCTGGTTGTTTCCTCCTTGACACTGCTCTGACTAGCAGTCTTTCTTTCTATGTCTCAAATCTCACTAAGAATGATAGAGGGGCGGTTGTGGAAACCTCTTGCTGGCCTCTCTCTAGGCTGGCTCTGTAGAATCTGCTGCTGCGCCTTCTACCCAAAGAAGGTTCTTTTCATCTGAAGCCTGTTTCTTTCTTTCTTTTTTTTTTGCTGGGGGAAAAAAAAGCATTCTTGAAACTGTATAGCCTTAGTTAGGTGAGGCAGGATGAAGTTTGGCTCATCTTTTTCAAAAGAGTGAGGCAGACAGGCCCTAATTCCTTCCAACATTCTAGGGAATAACAGGCAAAAGTCTCAGGAAGCCTCATGCTACCATGGAAACAAGATTGGATGGAGGCACACAAAGCTGCCACAGAGCACTTAAAAGTGGGTTCGAGGAAGGACTGGGAAAGGGGTCTTTCTGCAAGAGTGGAAAGTCCATTGGCAAAGTGGCTTCCTAAGGTTGTCTGTGTCATGGGAAGAAGCTCAGGGGGCTGGGCTATCTCTAAGAGCTTTGGTGAGTTAAAGGGAAAACAGCTAACAGTGACTCCTGAAACGGATAACCCAGGATGGTATTTAACTCTGTGCTACATAGTAGGAATAAGCTGCTGTCCCAGTGGCTTGAGAAGTGCCAAGTACTTCTTGTGTATCTTTATGACGCCTCTTATAGAAGAGGTTTAAATAGGTTGTGAGTTGGCTGGCTTCTCAAACTAAACCTTTACAGAGACACCACAGGGTCAAGGGAGTTTAAGGTTGAGCCTATAAAGTAGTAGTTCGGAGTGGTAGTTTATCAGCTTGGTAATCCATGTAGCTTTTAAATGTGGCAGGTACCCTCCACAACTGAGAAGTTCAGGAATCTAGGAGGAGTTTGGCGTTTAACTCAAGACTGGCTCCTCTCTCAAGGATATCTTAGAACAATGTTACCCTAACTTCATACAGGATGTTTACACAGCCAGGGCACCTGTGCTCATCCAGGTAGCTATTAGTGCTAGGGCTGTCTCCTTGGAAACTAGCAACTAAGACTACCCAGAACTCATCATATAGAATGACAAATGCCTTCTGTCACTTAAGATCAACTTGGAAACCAAACTATTACAGTCCAGTTGATTCTAAATTAGAATATATTATTGCCACTTACAAATGGAAAATGTGAGATTACTAGTTAGGATTTACTCTAAGTAACACACCAAGTTTGGTGCTGAGATTTTGAGTTCTTTTTCAGTCTGGTGCCCTTAGTGTCCTGATGCCTATAAGTGAGAGTGACTTAGCATTAACCTTTAGCTTAGGTTTCTCTCCAGCTTTATCATTAACTTTTAGCTTAGGTTACTCTCACCTGGTACCCTTGCCTTTCTATGTAAATCAAGCCAGGTGGATGACTGTTTTTTTGCATGAGCAGGCACCTGGGATGGGACCCAGGTTTCCAGCATGGCAGGCAAGATCTCTGCCTGCTGAGCCACCGTGGCCCACCCTCAGGTGGGTGACTTCTTGAGGCCTTCTGAAAGGACTTGAATGTGTATGAATCCTATTAGAATCAGTTAGTCAATCAACCAACATCTCCTAAGTTCTGGCCTGGACCTTCTCTAGGAAAGCCATGCTAAGTGACCTATCAGTGAACCAGGCTGAAAATGGCGTCACAAGAAGAGCCACCAGCCTCTCTAGGTAGTATCAGGATCAGTGTTTACTGGAGAAAATCTCAAGTATAGGAGAGCTCTGTGATGTGACCCTCAAAGACAAACTCCATTGTGAAGAGTTTTCTATCCCCATTTATGTACCTCAAACCCTGTGGTAGCTATAGCTACCCCCTGAAGTCCTCATGTATGCAAAGACTAAGAAACAAGACTCATGGACATTTTTAGCAAGATAAGCATTGGTATCACACGAACACTACTGGGATTCACCATGAGAATGAATTGATCAGTGGGGAAACTTCCCTATGTCTGGAGGCTAAAGCAGAATTAGGGAAGGGTAAGGAACTACAGATGCGTATAACAGATCAATGGCCAGCATGAAGCAGGAGGGTCTCCTGGCATCACAGTTCCTGGCGCTCAGGCCCTCCTGACCCCAAGCTGCAAGCACATGTTCCCACTTGAATCTGCACTGCTGAGGGGCCTGCTCGTCTTCTGCCAGGTTTCTGTGAAGGCAGGTGTGTGTCCTGGGGATGTGGAAGCCATGCTCTCCCTTCCTACGGCAAGCTGTGGTTAAGGTGAAAACGGAGATACTCCCTCCTTCCTGGGCCTCCTTCCATCTCTCTCACGTGCCTCCCTCTGGGCCCATCCACTCTCTATTCTCCATTCTCTTCCGATTTTACGCATGACTAGGTCTTCTCTCGGCAATCTGAGCGGTCAGGCACTGTCCTAAATGCTGGGGGTACAACCTGGAAGACACCCTTTCTGCCCTAGACTCTCCAAAGGAAGAAGATAGGATGAAAACCAGGGCCCTGTGCATAGAGAAGGATAAGAGTAGCTTTTCTATCCCTTCTCTCTTTCAACTTTCTTTTTAAAGATGCTCTTGTCAAATCCAGGCACTCTGTCTTTCTGTACATATTCCTCAGCCTTGTTCATTCAGGTCTCTTGGTGCCTTCCTCCCTTTCTTGCTTCATCAATAAGCCTGTGGCTAATCTACCACAATAACATCCTAAATAAGTCCAGCACCATGTTATGGCCTTAAGAGGTCTTTGTCTTCATGTACATTATCACAAAGCTTCTGTCCTAGAAATTAGCAGTCCCTGTTATCAGACTGAGAACAAAGCAAAGAGCAAGGTGGGATCTGAAGTTACATTTAGAGGTGACAGTAACTCTCTGTTTAACAGAACGCATGAGCACTCTTGTACCCTCCAGCTCATACTTGATGCAAAGTAGAAGATAATGACAGATGGGAATAAAAGTGAATGTTTAGGAAAAACTTAGAATAGCCACAGCCCAAACACTCCTACAGAGAGGGATAGAAATATCAAAGGTAATGGTGGAATTATACAGAGAAGATAGGATTTAAGAAATGAATATGAATGCTGAATCATTAAATTGATTTCTTTTAGTCTCCAGTATCTTAGAGCACCTAGAAGTAAAAACCTAAAATTGTGGAATTGTACCCCATGCCAAACTTGGAAATATATTCTACAACTAATTGTGGTGTTGTGCTTTGAAATTGCTTTTTTGTATATATGTGTTCACACAAAGTCAATTGTGATTAAAAATATATATATATTTAAGCCCTCTAGCCTCCTATATTCTGGTGCAGCTAGAAGGAGAAATCTGAGAGGATGGTATGGTAGCCCATGACAAACTCTGGGATCGGTCCTGTAACTACTTGTTGAAGAGTGCTTTGAAAACTATTGCTCTTTCTTTTTGCTTTGTATACATATTATAAAAACTTTTTTAAAAATCATATTTAAATCAAACAGTCTCTTTATACATGTACATCAGAAGTATTCCTCTGTATTACATCTAGAGGTGTCTGTCAGTCCCAGCATCTTGAAGACAAACTCAGTGCCTGGTTTCCTCTGACAAGACGAGGCTACCAGGTACTTCGCATGAAGTGGGGCCTTTGAACAGCATTACAGAAAAGGCATTCTGAGTGCATTTTTTGCAATGTAGCTCCATTCTGATGCAGGCACTGCAGATTGGTGAGCGATACCAGGCTTTGGACTCAGAGGCTCACACTCTGACCTATCTCAGGTTGGTACACAGGTCATGACCCCTAATGAGGGATGGGCAGTGGTGTGCCCAAGGGACTCTGATAGGCAGGGTCTCCTCACTCTAGCCATCCTGGTACTGGCTATGTCTGCCTTAATGGTGAAAAACCCCCTTAAGTATGGGGCCACAGTGTATGGAGGATCCCCAAAAGTATCTAAACTTTTGTTTTTAGCAAACAAGTGGCCTAATACTGATGACTAAAGACTTGACTATATAAACATTTAGCCAAGATGCAATGTGATTCTTAATGCCATGTGGTCCTATGGAAAATAAAGCCAGTCAGGTAGAACTGGGAGTATTAGCAACCCTATGGGCTTTCCTGGGTGAAAGTCGAGCTGAAGGCTCGTTTCTGGGGTGAATCAGCAAGTGGCTGGCTGAGCTGGGCCTGCACATTGTCTTCAGACCCTCTACCAGAAGGAACTTAGGAAAATGGCCTCAAAGCATAGGTCCTAGCCAATTCAAATAGGGTTTTATTTGAGGTGGCAGTGTTGCACCCTTGGCGCTGGGACACTGCCTTCAGCCAAGCGGCTTCCAAAGCAGGATGCGACACCAGAGGTCAGGCTCGAATCATTTTATTGTGCAGCAGGGCACAAAGCTTTGCAGGTGTCGTTTCAAGTCGGGACAAAGGAGGTACAAATAGCTGCAGGCTTTATACATAGCAGGATTCAGAAACATTCGGTTAAAGGCATCGTGGGCCAATCCTAAGGCAAGTTAGAAATGATAACCATAATTGGAGCTAGCTGCAGACATGTTGTTACTGACTTATTGACCTTTATACTTCACATGTGAGAAGGACTCTCCAGCTGGTGTACTTGACTGCCTCGCTTAGGGTTAATGGCTGCCAGCTGACCGTGGCTTATTCTGATAGCCTATTGCAGACTCTACAGTTCCCCCCTCATGAGGAATAGGCAGCTCTTATTTTGCTCGAGTAGCCATTAGGGACATGTATGGGAATGGCTTGGGCTGTCCTGTACATAATACCATGACTTGAGGTGAACTGGAACCAACAGGGTCAATGTGCATCCCTTCTACAGTGTGCATAATGAGTTGCCAAAAGCAGGGGATGGGGCAGGGTAGCACTGAAAGGGCAGTGAAGGTACACAAAGCAATGAGGCCAATGTGTTTTTGCCACTTAAAGTAGAACATAGGACCCAGAAAGCTATTATCTAAGTCCAGCTCTCCTTTCCAGGTTTGGATGGGAGCGTGGGCAATCTTTTTCATTTGGGCAGTAACTTTTTTTCAGTGGTCTTGCCCTGGTCATCAGTTTGTAGGCAGCAGTTACTTAGGTTAGATCTGTCACAGACGCAGCCTTCTTCAGCTAACAGATCATCTAAGGGGAGGTGGTTCTGGTAAACAGCAGTACACAGCTGAGTATTTTGTTTGGCTAACAAGTTAAGGGCAATGGAGGTTTCACTGGTTATGACTTCGAGCACCCCCTGTAAGAAAATCAGGTACCATGGATTTATGTTGGTGACTGGATGGCTTGGGTTTTTGAGTCAGATTTTCTCGGCGAACCAGGAACCAGAGGCTGTTGGTGGTGTCGGTTTCCAGGGGCTGAACTGGCCAGTGCTCAGGCTCGGGAACTTTTTTGACTCTGGAGTGGTGAAGCCAGGAGCTGTGTCCAACTACCTTGTCAGCGGAGTCTGCCTCTGGACTCTGGTGTATCAGCTTTTTGGTGGCTGGGTAGGTGAACAAGTCAGATTTCGAACTGCAGTAAGGAGGCAAGACGCTGCCTTGGCATGTTTAATTGGGAATGGTCATTGATCAAACCTTCCCTTTCTTTCCATAACTGGGTGAAGGCATGCAGGACTCCCCAGACACATTTGTTGTCAGTGTACAAGTTTATTCAGAGGCCCTGTTGGAGATGTAGGGCCTGGATGACTGCGTCAAGATCTGCCCTTTGGAAAGAGGCATTTGGGGAGAGGGCACCACTGGCTAGTTTTTAGTGAGTTACAACTGGCCATCCGGTGTACCTAGTGCCATTCTCAATGAAACTGGAGCCATCGGTGAATAGCTAAAGATCAAAATTAGGAATGGGGTGCTCACAGAGGCCTTCTTGAGGCTTGCTTTGCTGGTCAATGCAGCCTGTGCAGTCATGACTATGAGTTTCTGGATCCATGGGGTGCAGAGGCAAGAGGGTGGCAGGGCTTAGTCAGCTGGAGACACATATAGTAACCTCAGGGTGTTTAAGGAGAATGGCTTGACATTTGAGGAGATGACTGTTGGTCATCCAAGTAGGTCCTTGAGTTCCAAGAATAGTTCAAATAACATGGGGGACAGGATGGTTAGAGGTTCTCCGAAAGTAAATTTTTGAGCTTCCTGGACAAACAGCAGCTGCAGCGATGGCCTGTAGGCAGTAGAGCCAGCTGCTGGCAGTGGAGTCAAGTTGTTTGCTGAAGTAAGCAATTACCTTGGGGCTATAGGATGAGTCTTTTTGTTTTGTTTTTTAATCTATATGTTTTACTCATCTGTCGATAAGGTATATAAAAGGAGCATCAGACACAAGGTTTTCACAATCACACAGTAACATTGCAAAAGCTATATCATTATGCAATCATCTTCAAGAAACATGGCTACTGGAACACACTGTTTTCAGGAAGTTCCCTCCAGCCTCTCCATTACACCTTAACTAAAAAGGTGATATCTATAATAAGAATAATCTTCAGGATAACCTCTCAATTCTGTTTGGAATCTCTCAGCCATTGACACTTTATTTTGTCTCATTTCACTCTTCCCCCTTTTGGTCAAAGGTTCTCTCTATCCCTTGATGCTGAGTCTCAGCTCATTCTAGGATTTCTGTCCCATGTTGCCAGGAAGGTCCACACCCCTGAGAGTCATGTCCCACGTAGAGAGGGGGAGGGCAGTGAGTTTGCTTGTCATGTTAGCTAAGAGAGAGGCCACATCTGAGCAGCAAAAGAAGTTCACTGGGGGTGATTCTTAAGCCTAATTTTAAGTAGGCTTAGCCTATCCTTTGCAGGGTTAAGTTTCATATGAACAAATCCCAAGATTGAGGGCTCACTCTATTGCTTTGTTTGTCCCCACTGCTTGTGAGAATATCAAGAGTTCTCAACTTAGGGAAGTTGAATTTTCCCCCTTTCTCACCATTCCCCCAAGGGGACTCTGCAAATACTTTTTATCCACTGTTCAAATCACACTGGGACAAACCTACAAAATTGGGCATCACTCTGGATAAACCTAGAAAATCTCATGCCCTACTCAAGGTTCCATGCACTTATGGTGTTCATATAAGTTATATTAGGAAATGCACTAGTCAAAATACAGACTTTGTAACAAACATTTTTTTGCTTTAGTCTCACATGTAAGTTAGTTTTAAAATATTAATTACCATCTATTTTCAACATCCTGCAGTATTGACATTCCTTTGTTCTTCCTCATGCAAAAAACACTTTTAAATTTGTACATTTAGTCACTATCACTATACACTCCAGGCATTCCTAGATTAAACCATCTCAATCTTTATTGTCTATTTTTCTGATTTCATTTGTGCCCCCAACCCTCCTCCCTCTATCATTCGCACATTCAGCTTCATTCAGTATTCTAACATTATTGTATTAGTTAGGTAGTATTGTGCTATCCATTTCTGAGTTTTTACAGTCAGTCCTGTTGCACAATCTGTATCCCTTCAGCTCCAATTACCCAATATCTACCCTATTTCTATCTCCTGATGATCTCCGTTCCCAACTGAAAATCAAGTTCATTCACTAATGGTAGCTCATATCAGTGAGACCATACAGTATTTGTCCTTTTGTTTCTGGCTAATCTCACTGAGTATAATATCCTCAAGGTCCATTCATGTTACATACTTCATAACTTTATTTTGTCTTACAGCTGTGTAATATTTCATCGTATGTATATACCACAGCTTGTTTAGATACTCCTCTGTCGATGGACATTTTGGCTGTTTCCATCTCTTGGCAATTGTAAATAATGCTGCTATAAACATTGGTGTGTAAATGTCCATTAAGTCCACTGGATGGTAGCACAGTGTCCATTTTTAGACACATCTCCCACTCTGTCCAAGGAGGCAGGACAGATAGAGGGAGAAAAACACTATGCAATTCAAGGTATAATAATTGGACGGACAACCTCGAATATGGCCAACTGCTCAGTGGTTCTGGTTGGTCATGCTGGGTGATAGTGTTCAGATGCAGTAAGCAGTATTGCTTCTTCCTTATAGTCTTAAATTTTTAAACATAAATGGTCCTCCAATGAGCCTGGGACATTGTCACTGTCAGCCTGAGAATGCAGGAGATCTGGGTCCATACCTCAATACTGGGACTAGAAGTTTAGAATCCATAGCTGAAGTAACTAGATTGACACCAATAGAATGGCAAAGGGTGTCTATAGCCAGCTGCCATTGATGGGAGCACAGGGAAGACCATGCCAGTGCAGACTCTGTCTCCCACTACTTATCTGGGTCCTCAAGAATAGCTTTCAAGTCTCCTGGAGAATAGCAAACCCTGCACTGTGACTCTCTGATTACTCTGACACAGAGGAGATGTGGTTTTCAGGCAAAGAAAGACTAGTGTTTTAGGGTCATCCCTGTGCCCAGTGAGCACCTGGTGGTGTCTTCTAGAGGTTTTGATAACTCTTAGAATGTTAGGATCGAAAGTGGTGACAGTAGGAGGCCTTCTCAAACTAGATCTTTACAGCAACATGTGTTAAGGTCTAGTGAGCGTAGCTGTTTCCAGAGTGGTAGCCTTTCAGCTATGTAATCCATATGGCCATTTATGGGGCAGGTACCTTCCAGAACTGAGATGTACAGAACTTTGAGAATTTAGCCCTTAAGAGTGTCATTTCTCTAAGCATCTCCTTGTAAGTCCACACTTCTTCAGGATATGAAAACTACAGTGGACACCTGTGAACATGTGTATGGCTTCTAGTAGTTTTGGTTTCCCCTTGGAAATGCAACTAAAAATTCCCCACAACTTATTAAAGTAACACACTGTCCTTAAGATCACCTTGGGATCCAAACAGTCCAGTTGCCTAGTTCTACACTAAAGTTATTTTTCAAACACTTTTTCATGTGGCTTCGATAATGTTCATTAGCCCTTTAAACAGTAAGTATGATGAGTAAAATATACTCTTGGGTAATTGGAATCTTTATCCCAGAAAATATAGAGGTTTCGATTTCCTTTATTTCTGATGTTCTATACCGTACCCCCACTGGGCATATGCCTGAACCCAGTACTTGTGAAATTTTTATAAGACAGTTCCATATTTTCTTGTTACCTTCAATCAGGGTATGTGTATGTGTCTTTCTGTTTAAGAGAGAATGGGCTTGCTGGTTGAGATTAACTCTAAAGAACATAATAATGTGGAAAGGATTTTGACCCAGTGTCTGTGATTCCATCCAGTGCCTTTAGTGACTTATTCTTTTGTTTCCAGATATCAAGTTCTAGTCCAGCCCTCCTATTATCCTAAGCTCAAGCTGCTAACACATGATACCTATGTTCTCCTCTGTAAATTGAGGTGGATGACTTTTGAGGCTTTTCAGAGAAAACTTGAATGGGGTGAATATCTTTAGTAGATGCTGACTAAGATTTGGCATGAGTATTCTAGGTGGCCTACCAGTCAAACGGGCTGAAAATGGTACCACAAGAAAAACATCCAGCTTCTTCTCTAGCTGACATCATGACCGGTGTTCATGGTAGAAAATCTCAAGTGCAGGAAAGCTCTATAATGTGGTCCTCAGTGTAACACTGGAGACAAACTGTATTGTGGAAGACTTCCTAGAAGCTTCTAAGTCTCTTTGTATGCAGTTGATATCCTAATATAAATACTGCTATACTCAAGTCCCTTCATGGCCCCCCAAAAAAGTGCTATTTAATTCCCTTCCTTTGTGCCTAGTCGGAAGTCCCCCCATCCCCTTGCTTTTATGCTCTCTTCCTCTGTGCTGCTGCTTTCCCCCTCCCTAAATATGATGATGATTGGATCAAGGCTCTTGTTCTAGGCAGCAAGAATCTAGACTTCCCCTCACTTAAACATATCTAGGATGGAGTACTTGGTTCCATGTGTCTGCTTCTGTGTTCTTACTTTTTATGATGCATCTATTTTTCTGGAAGACTTGTTGCTACAAGGCCTCTCATGTATTTAAGGATCAGGACTAGAAACAACAAATAAGGTAAGTGTTGGCACCATATAAGGGACATTGTAACTTGGGCCCACCTTGAGAATGAGTTGGCCAGTGGGGAATCTTCCTCATGTCTGGAAGCTAAAGAACCTGGCCCATCACCTGAAAGCCCCTTAGGGAAGGGGAAGACATTGGAGATGTGCACGAATGGCCAGTGTGGTGTGGGAGGGTCTTCTGGGATCACTGCTCCTGGAACTCTGGCCCTCCTGACCCAAGCTGCAGAGCAGGCAAGCCTGTGGGTTCTCAGCTGAGTCCTCAGTGACTACAAGCATGCATTACCAACTTAATCTACACCACAAGGAACCTACTTCTCTCCTATCCTGTCAGGTTTCTCTGAAAGCAGGTGTGTACCGTGGGGATGCTGCTGGCTGGGATGTGGGCTCTGAACTTGGAAGCCATGCTCTCCCTTCCTGAGGCAAATCATGGTCAAGGTAGAGATGAAGAACCTTTCTCTTTCCTGCAGAGGACCACTCCGTGATGGCAGATCTGATTCTTGTGTTTACATACCTTAGACCTTATTACCTGGGTCCTTAGAGTCTAACACTTTTATGTTCTCACATTTGCCTCCTGAGAGGGCTGATCCATTCTATCCCTTCCTAAATCATGCACTTCAGAATCTTCATCTCAGTAACCTGAGAAACTTGTCCTGGATGCCGGGGGTAAGGTCTGCAAGGACAGGGTCCCTGTTGTCCTAGATCCTCTAGTGAGGAGAGAAATGCTTTTATAAAAATAAATCAGAGCTGTGTGCAAGGGGGAGGATGGGAGTATATATCTTTTTTTTTTTTTTTTCCTTACACTTGGTCTTTTCTATTAGGGACTTTTCTCAACCCAGGTCCTCCCTCCTCTGTACAGATTCAACAGCCTTGTTCATCCAGGTTCTTTACATGGACCTCTTTCTCCCCAATTGGCTTCCTTTACAAGCCAGTGGCTGGTGGCTAATGGACCTCTCCAGCTCTCCAATACGGCACTCATAGTAGTTCTTTGTGTCTGGGAACAACTTCAGGCCACTGTCTCTGACCTTGTAAGAGCAGAACAAAGAGCAAGTGTGGGATCTCTAGTCGTTTGAATGAGATGGTAACTCTCCTATTAATGGAATGTGTGAATACTCTTTTCTCTACCCCTATTCCCCCAGCATCATCCTTGAAGTAGAGTAGGAGGCAAATAAAAATGATAGTTGGGAAAAATGTGAAACAAGCTTTAAATCATTATAGAAATGCTCTTACTCTTCTGTACCTAAAGGTATCTCTCTTACCCAAATGATCCTACACGTAAACTGAGTCCTGGTTCCACGCTACAAGATGAGACCAATAGTTTTTGCATGAAGCACTGGCTTGACCCCTGCCAGGAGCCTGTTCAGCTGCTTTCCATACTCATTAATTTCTCTTTGCAACCAGTTCTTTCCTTCATGAAGAACCCCTCCATGGTGGCAGACTTGACTCATAAGTTTACATGTTTCCTACATGTAAACCGTATTTGTGGGAATATAGCTTGGCCCTGCCTGGGTGTAGTGGGGGTGGGCACAACAGATTGTCAAGGGAGCCCCAGGCCCTAGACTCAGAAGCCTGTTCTCTGACCTGTCTTAGCATTGGTTTGCGCAGAGGCAGTGACTCTAGACTTGCCTCCTAATGTGGGATGGACATAGGGTGTGCCAGGAGCTCTGGCAGGCAGGGTCTTCTAACTATGGCCCACTTGGTGGCTCTATCTTATGGTGAAAACCCTCCCCAAGTAGGGGGCCACCATGGCTAAATTCTTCTCCTTTTTTTTTTTCACTTTTTTCCCTAAGACATAATAAATTTTTAGCTGAGCCTATTTAAGCCCTCTATTTAGGGATCCTTCTCATCTCTCTCTTCTATTTTCATAACCAGTTGTGGCTGATGGAGGCCTGTAGCTCCTGCTAACATTTGGTCAGGCTTACTGGCTCTGGGCTGTAAGTAGACAGTGCCTGAGCCTTTGCTTCTGAGTGGTCCAAACCCTTCGCTCTTCAGTGTTTGCAGGGCCTGTGTTCCATTAAGAAACATGGGTGAGGCCTCAATTTGGACAGGGTCAGATTCATCAGTAACATTCCTTTCTCAAACTTTAGCAGACAGTTACTTATTGATTAACTGAAGAGAGATAGAAGAATAAACTAAGTTACAACACCAGGTGGGGATTCACCAATACCTGAAGAAGGATGCTGGGGAAGTCTGGAGACAACATCTTTGGAGTCCGACTGGGAAAGTCCCAAGCAGAACGTCCTCCTCTCTAAGATTCCTAAAGTCTAACTGGTTACATGCAGTTTATATGGTGTTTTTATACAGCAGTGGCCGGATTCCAATTCACTTGCATGACTTGGCCCAGGTGGCCCTCTGGGATCTGGCCGGGGACCAAGATAACTTTAAGTACAGCTCCTTTGGGACGCTAGCCAGTCCTCCCAGCTGGAGTGCCCATTTTAACAATTCAGTTCCAGGGTCACACAATGGCAGCATCAGTTGAGCAGAGCAAATTCCTCAAACTTAGCTTTCTTCTTTGTTTCAGCTTGTGCTTCTCTTTTTGGGCCATCGATACTCAAAGTACCCTCCTATTCACTGCGATACCCTTAGAGGGGATTTTCTTCTCTTCCCTGGACCCTGCCTAGCTGTGCTCTTTTCTAGAGATTGATGATCCAGAAGGTCACAGGATAACTAGGAAATCTTGTGGTTGCTCCCCTGAAGGGGTGACCTTCCAAATGAGCTCTTGAAGTACTGAAGTCCTTCCTGGCCACTTTCCCTTAAAAACCTACGAGGGCTTTAGGACCATGGTGACAGCATGATATAGGATTATTTTTCTATGGTCATGGAGAGCCTTTGGCATTCATGTAATTTGGGGGTTGCATTTGCCCTGGGGACAGTTATCTCTGTCCACTCCTCAGATACTTTTTTTTCTAGATATCATCCCACTATGTCTTGCACACTGACAAATAATTATCCGACTTTATTATCCTCTATAACTGGAGGGTTCACATATGGTCACCTCAGACTCTTTACATAGTTTGTCTGCACGTAGTCTAGAGTCTATAAAATTGGATTCTTCCCATGTCATCCTAGACCTTCCTTTGGCAACTGAATGAAATGCTACAATCAGCTCTGAGGCTAGTTTGCCTATCAAAAGACAATAAATTTCAGGAAATAACTGAGTGGCTGCATCATCTCCATCTCCTTTATGGGACCCACTTCTGTTGTCCTCATGGCCCCTTTCTTGGACCCCTCTCCCTTTGTGGTACCCATTGTCAGAGCAATCAATACCTGTATGCTTACTTTCCTCTCACCTCCTATTTCCAGTGGAACCCTAGTTCTGGCCCATATTTGTACTTAAATCTGGAAAGCCTGATTTTTCAAACCCGTTGAATAAGAGTGAATATTTTTAGTAAATAACTGGCTGACTAAACTCTGGCCTGAACCTCCTCTTGGGCAAGCCATGCTAAGTGGCCTCCCTCTAAAACAGGCTGAAAAAGGCCATGAGAAAAGCCATGAACTTATTATGGAGTACCATGAGCAGTATGCACTGTAGAAAACCCAGTTTCTCCAGAACAGCTCTGTAAGTGGTTACCGAGGCAGTGCTGTGATGTTGGACTTGATTAGGGTGGGTTATAAGGGGCCCAACGGTACCTGGCTTGTGGAGCAAGCAAAGCAGGGTTGAGGAGGTGATGTAAAGAGCCTTGATGAACAAGGCTGGGGAATGACCTGCAATATTCTGGACCACAGACTCTGAGGTCAGGAGCTCTAGGTTTCTGATGGAGGAATGTGGGGAGAGGTACACAATACAGCCGAGATGGTGGCAGGATTCACAGCTTGATGAGAGCATCTGTCCTGGTACATCACTTCTGTCTTAATTTCAAATCCTAAGAATTTTTACTGGACCTCTGATTACTCATTTTCCCAAGACATACCTAGAGCTTCGATGAAAATTCCCATCCATCAGGGGCGTGCAATTGACCCACATAATTGAACTTCATTTCACAAATCTCTTAAAGCTTTTCAGATTATTTTAGGGTTAGATTGGGAGTGACCAATGACTGTCTCCTTTGTAACTCCTTGTAGTTCTTGTTTTGCACTGGCTATCACCAGTTCTCTTTCTAAAGCATAAGAGAGATTCAGGTCTCCTGAGGCACTAATACCTAAATTGCATACTATCATACTAGGCTGCCTTGGAGTCTGGCTCCTGCTTTGGGTGGATGCTTGGGTCCTGGATCATGGATAGATCTTCTCCATGTAACTAGGAATTGCAAAATTGGCCTAGTGCTGGAATAAGACCAAAGTTCCAGCCTTAGGCCTCCCCCAGCTACGTCACAGTTGAACTGGAGGAGCCACACTCTCCTGATATGAAGACAAGTCCTGTTTTGTGACTGCTCAGGTACATTTTTAGAAGATGACTGATCAGGGGTTGAATATGACGAATTTGGACAAGGATGTGAAACTTGTCTTCTAGCATTCATTTCAGCTTATATCCAAATAGTTCTTGCTGAAGGATTGGATTGGAAGTCGTTGGGGTGTGATGGGGTACTGGGCTTTGTCTGGAGCAAGACTTTTGTAGGCCTTGGTCTTCATATTAGTCCTGTAGTCTCAGCCTTAGTGTTAGTACCTGAATATGAGGCTTGAGATGAGGTTTTAGGGTAATGAGGATGCAATGGAGATAGCTGCTCCACAGGGTATGGAAGGCAGTGAAAGAGAGGAAACAACCATGGAGATAAGATGGCCCGTTATAAGCGCAAAGACTTACTATGTTAGTTCTCAGTCCCTGTATGCTGAGCTGAATGGGACAGATATAGTTAATCTGAACTGTATTATTGCTTCCTATGGAATGGAGCTCAAAAGATATTAAGGAATGATGATAAAGAAAGACAGATGGGATCAGAGGTCTGAAGATCAGCCATAACAAACAGACAACTTTATTCTTAACCAGATCCAGCCTATATACTACAGGTGACAAAAGGCATGCTTGCATTTCTTGAGGAATCAGAGTGCTTAATTTTCAGTGCTCTCTTCCTTCATACTTAACATAACCATTTGGGGTAAACATTCTCTTCAAGGGAATCCAAGCCGAGGTTCTGTCATCTGCAATGACAAGAGCCAATCCCCTATCCCACACCTTTATCATGCCTGGTTTCCATAAATCATCCTTAACATCTTTCCAATAGATTGGCTACAGCTGCAGTTCTGTTTCGGTTGTATCAATTTTCTTTTCCAAATTACTGAAATGTTGTTCTGCAGGAGTCTGTGATAAATTTTTTAAACATTTATGATAATTCAAAGTAAACAGTGCTTTTGCTAATGGATCTTTTGGTGTACTTATTTTTACAGCATCCTCCTCCTGATCATCACTGTATGGTAGCATAGGGGAGAGAAACCCAGGTGGGCTGACCAGACTTAACTCCCCCCATTGCTTCAGCAGGGCTCTGAGAAGTGGATCTGGGATGCTTGAAAATTGTCTTGGGAGTAGAGATAAGGGCTGGTGCAGAGTCCAAGACCAACTGGAGCGAGGACCCCAAAAACTGAGTGGGATTCTGAGAGTGTGGCTGCTCTCTCAAGCCCTCTGGTGCACACAGCATATGGACACTGGAGACAGGAAATGTCCCATAGGACAAGACCCATCCTGCATATGACTTGTTAAACAGGAGCTTTTAAAAATGTTTGCATGGAGTAAGTAAAGCTAGTCTATAAAAGCAGACAGCCATGGGTGCAAGAGTAGTTCAGTGGTAGAATTCTCGCCTACCATTTGGGAGACCCGGGTTCAATTCCTGGCTCATGCATTTCCCAAAAACCAAACAAAACAAACAACAACACTCAAACAGTGCTGCAATAATGGGATACTCACATGGAAAAATAACAAAATGTGACCCCGCCATACAGTATACAAAAAAAGCAAATAGCCCCATATTGCCTATTGCCTCTCACCTACCTCACCTCTTTCTGCCTGCTTACTTAAAAAAAAAACAAAAAACAAAAAACAAACAAACAAACAAAAACAACAACAAATGTTGCGACGGTTTCTTCAGCCCACAATTATCCAAAACCTCTACTGGATATCTAGTAGATAAGGGGCCATAGGAGGAGAACACAGATTACTAAAGACTCGAATACCCAATCCTTTCACTTTAGCCAAGACGCTATGTGATTTTAATGCTATGTGGCCCTAAGGAAAACAAGCCTACTCTGGCAGAGTCAGGAGCACAGGCAGTTCCATGAAATTTTCTCAGTGAAATTCTAGCTGAAGGATTATGTCTGGGTTCAATCAGCAAATCCTTGGTTGTGCTGGTCTTCTGATGGGGTCTCCCTGTTCTGAACCAGAAGGGACTTTGGAAAATAGCTCAAAGCATAGGTTACATCCAATTTAAGTATGTTCTGATAGTTCCTAGGATGTTCTGAGACAGTTGAGGTTTTCATCCACTCTGCTGTATAAAAAGCCCATTTTATCCCCTCAAAGAAGTGTCTACTTTGTGACTGGCCAATTCTGGGAACCCTGAGTAGGTGTCATCTGCAAGAGCAGATGAAGGCTCTGCAAGTTCTTCTTGAATCCCTCAAATCCTTCATCTCTTAGGGAATGAAGCTCTGTTTCTCCCTGGCCTGGCAGAGAGAGGGCTCTCCTGGTACTGGTCTCTGGTGACAAGAGATATGGGCTAATTTCGTGATAAGAGAGCTGTACCATGAGGAATTCCTGCTGCCTGAGAGACCTGCTATGCTTATCTGGAGCTTCTCCAGGGACCAGAAGGAGACTTGCTGTGATATGGGGGAAGTTTATCACAGTAGGTTAATGGAATTCCAGCTGTATGCATGTTAGATCTTTATGCTGCATCCCATATCTCCTATGCTATTTTTTTTTGCATTTTCCCCATTCAATTGTTTCAATTTGCATATTTTTACTTCTTCCACCTCACTGATACCCTGAGGTTCCTCCTTAGCTAATTTACAAGATTGCAGGATGATTATAGATACTGGTGAGCAATACTTTACAGCCTGTCTTTGAGGGTCTTTGTGGTGTCAGGCCAAAAGAACAGCATCAGAAGCTAAACTATGGTACACATACAGCCTGGAAGGGAAAAAAACTTCTTTAACACTGAATTTTTTCCTTAGGGCAGATGCAAGTCCAAGTGCAGGTAAGTGTTAGAAGCTATAAAGCTTCAAGACTAAAAGCCAAGAATCGGTATACTTGCAGGATGTTTAAAGCAGGGCTGAAGTTCAGCCCAGGGGGTGCATAAGTCCCCCTATGAATTCAGGGTAGGGCATGGAAGTAACTGTACCTGACAGAACTCTTCAGGTCTATTTGGTGGTCAATAGGTCTCTCTACAAATGAAGAATAACAGGTTCTGGGGTTCTGCCAATAATAAAGGTGAAAGAAAAATTTAGAGTCATAAGGGGCTCTGGAGCCCTGACTTGAACGTGTTGTAGCATTAGAAGGGTCTGCTAGAGGACAAGTACGTGTAAACTTACTTTTGTGGTCATGCTTTTATGAGGGGAGGTGGCAATAATGGTGACTTGGGTTGTGCCTTTGGAAATCTTTTGTGTATAGTCAGAATTAAAATGTCACTTCAGTGTTCTTTAAAAGAACAGGCTGAACCTTGGGAGCTGGGTTTTGCTAGAGAGCTTGACTAGTGAGAAGTCCCAGAAATAAGAGGTTTGGTTGTCTCTGCTTTCATATCAGGAACAAATTTTCCATGGAGTTCCTCCAAACATAGAATTACCTCTTGTAAGATGATCATGGGAATGGGCTGTGAGAGCGAAACTCAGCAAGGCAGTCAGATGGTTCAGCAAAGGAAAACTGGTAGCTGGCCTGGTCCAGCTTCCTGATCTCAGTTGCCATCTCTCACTGAGATGCCGTGGACACTGAAGAGTAATGGCCATCACTGGTTACAGTGTAACCACTATGAAATTCTAATGAGTCCTGAAAAAAACCAAGACCAGAATGATGTCCTACCCACCCCCCTACTTCGGATCATATATAATGAATCAGTGCCTCCCCAGTGACTATCGACTTCGGTATATATTACAAAGCTAGGGAACTGGAATTATGGGTCTTCTGACACTTTAAGAATAATAGTTCTTATAGATTGTCCTGTCAACTGGTCAGCTTCTCACTCCACAGAATCCTAGCATCATTGTCATGATCCTAGCATCATGGTGCTTTGGGAAGGTTAGTGATAAATTGAGAACTTGTCTGGGCAGGAATCTGAAGGGATTCCCCAAAGGGCTGTGTAGTTCCAGTATCAGCTACAACCTGGGTACCGTGACTTATAAGGAATGAGGTCTTCCTTAGCCTCAGACTGCATGCACCATAATTGATGGGTGCTGGGGAATGAGTGTGGTCCAGGTGGCTCAGCCACTGGGTCTCTAGGGTAACAAAGTCAGCAGAGGGGGTGTTGGTGTAAAGGGGTCTTCTTAGCTCCATGCAATAGTAGCAAATAGAGGCTCACTAAGACTAATGCTCGTGCTGACAAAGGATCTGAAATCCACAAAACCAGGATATTCTAGGCCAGCTTGACTTTCTTTTTCTATTTACTTTTAGTAGGATTCAAGATTTTGTTAGTTTTATATTATAACAATGAAGAACTGGAAATAGGTGTAATGAAAGAAGGAACAATGCATCTTAAGGTTGAATAGGTCCTTTGTGGCTTTGATATGAGACACTTGTCTTAATAATTACTCCTTATCTCAAAGCCCCAAATACCAAGAAACTATAAGTTCTCCAGTTGTCTTTTCCTTCTTCTCCATGTAAATCATGAAAGAATATCTGGAAGACATTGAAAGCCTATTAAATAATATAAACATCTATGATAATTCCCTTTTGAATGCCCCTAAAAAAAATCCTTCAAGTCACTGAAATTACAGAATGCCTAATCTGTATTTTGATATTGGAAGAATCCCAAGTAAACTAAAAAACTCTCATAAAATCAAACAACGTGGTGTTGCTATCAGTGATGATACTGATAGTACACCCCAGTGTAGTCTGGAAGGATTGCGAGCTATGTACTTGCCCTAAACTAGTGACCGCCCTAGGTGGAGTCAAGTGCAGGAGAAAAATGAAGGAAGAGCTTCTAAACTGGACTTGGGTTCCTCAGCATAGAAGGAGGCCATAAATGTCTTGACTCTTATCAGAACAGAGTCAAAGGATAGAGATGCATTTCCCAGACCACCCAGAAATCAAGTTTCTCTCTAGTAGTTTGCTTGTCATGTATGACTCCAAAGGTGACTTTGAATCCAGGGCTTGAGGGTACAGCAAGTCTGCATATGGCTGTTGAATCCCCTGTTTGCCTTTAATAGAGAAGCTAACCTAGATTCCAGATGCTATATGGAGTTTCAACTCCATGCTGGTCAGTGTCCATTAAACTCGATATGGATAGATCTTGACAGAGTGAACATTAGTAAGATAGCTTAGTGAATTATGGATTATTTTGGTCTTTCTAGATCATGACATCTCAAAGGCATAGAAACCTTAAACAAGATCAAGAGACTCCTCTAGGTCATCAAACTGCATGCAGTATGTTAGATGATGGGAACAGATAACTGAGGGAGTTGGTGAGAGTAGCTAAAAGTTTTACCCACAGTATCATTATTAGATGAGAAGAAAAGAGAGAAGGGTGGCAGTGATTGGGTGAGATGGTTGAGAACAGAAACTAGAATTCATAGGGACTCAGCCCAGATAAGCTTGGGCAAGCCAGGCTCAATGTACACAGGAGGAAAGAGACCCTGAGAACTTTCATCCAATTTGAGGGTTGTGGCCCATAGGATAAGGGAAGTGGGAAATAAGGAAGGCAGGCCATGAGAAAAGCTCATCGATTTTGGGCCCTAATAGGTTACTGAAAATCACTCCAGGATGGTGGGCCATGGGGGCTCAGCAGGCAGAGTTCTCGCCTGCCATGCCAGAGATTCGGGATCAATTCCCAGTACCTGCCCATGAGGGGGGTGGGGGGTACTCACTGTAGGATATCTCTGACCTTTTCCAGGCTATCACTGGAAGACCTTGTTTCTGAGGCCAAAGGCGAAGTTCAAGAAAAGAAACAACATACAGAACCTTTGAAGAGATAAATGAATGATCTTGTCTACCCTTCTCTTCTGGATGCCTGAAGACAGTACAAGGATTTCATTTTTAAGTATTTATGGCCTGCTGACACAAGGCTAGTTTTGCTGAAGTTGTTTAAGTGGATTTTATGCATATTAGCTTCTTCAGAGTCTAGGAAAAAGCAGATATTAGATATGGTTTGGGACTTGATATCTAGTAGGAAAAATTGTCAGTGAATGGAAGAGACAGGAAATAGGAGTCATCAGCACCAGTATCCTCCCTTGATGAGACAAATCTGGGCACTGGATCTCTTCACAAAACACAACACTTCATAACTCATACAAATGTCAAAAGATGCTACCACATTCCAACACTGATATGACCAGAGAACAAGATGGTGCACATGTCTGTGTAAAAATGCATACTTACCTGAGCCAAATGACTGGAAATGGCTCTGTCTTCAGGGAATGTGTCACTGGACAAGCCACGCAAATAGCAGCTCTTTCTGGGAGACAATTGAGCTGAGAGCCATGTCCAAGTAGGTGTCATGCCACTGGTTCTGGTCTTTAGCACAACTACAAAGATAAATCATGTTCAAACTTAGAACAGAATTATGTTGTATGCCTGCCATACTGTAGGACCCAGGTTCGATTCCCAGTGCCTGCCCATGCAAAAAAAAAAAAAAGTATGTTGTAACTAATGTGGTTTCAGTGTCTGTGATTTGATATGCTTGGTTATTTCCTCCAGCTTTGCAGGGCAATAGGATTCCTGAATACTTTTATACATGGACCTGTTGATGTCATCTTTTTCCAGTTAATTTTGAGGTTCTTAGGAATGTGATGCTGAAGCACACAGGGAACATCACTGCCCAACGTAACACCAGCAGTGTGTTCCTGTAGCTGGCTGAGTCCCAGGTCAAGGTCTGTTGCCATCTTTGTTAGGATTCCAAAGGAGAACTTGAAACATATGGGGTGTGAGTTTATTTGGAGTCAATCCTTTTGAAAGCATCTGTAGGGGACTATGGAAGTAAGATATGGATGGGGAAGAAACCAATAAGGGTGTGTGATTAAGCCAGTATAGTCTAAATAGCTAGAGACCAATCTGTTCTCTGGGAGACATCGGACAAACTGCCTCAATGTTAGTTAGCCTTATCAAGAATGACTTGCCTGGGTATTTATTACCCAAGGACATCATTGGTTGAGGGATGTACTGCATGTGGGGTGTAACCATAGGAAGGCCCCAGGCTCTCTGAATAAACAATGCCTGCATCAAGAAGGTAGCTAGTTGTATAGTGTCATCATGTGTTGAAGGAACAAGAGCTGGACTCTCATTTGCTCTCCTGGTGCTTGGCATACACTGGGCTAAGGAGTTCCTCCCAGCCCATCACCATCTGGCAAGGAAAAGACTGGCTCTATCAATACTGCCATCCAACCATGACTGCAAGATTATTTCAGAGTGACCACCTGGAGGAAATAGGCTGCCAATCTATCCCAAGCCTAAGTTTCCAAATCCTCAGAAATAATGAGATTGCAGTCAGTACTTGCTAATGGGACTTGGTGAAGACCTACTTTGTGCTCTACTATTACCTTCACTTGATTCTCCCACATCAACTGCTGTCTCTGGATATCTCCTATTGTCTTTAGTGGTGGTCATGATGTTACTTTGATCTACCAGGTTATATAATCCAATCTTAGAATTGAGCATGACTTTCTCTCAGAGAACAATGAGTCATTAAAATGTAGACTTCCTTATCAAGAAGGCTTTAAGTTTTGTTTTGCCTCTCTGATACCAGCCATTGTCTTAAATTTCTTGTTATAGGTTGTCTTGGGAAAAACTTAGTTCTTAAGTTTGCCTGTGACCACTGAGTGTTCCTAGGGTACTATATGTGCCAAAAGCTGTTGGTTAGTTCATTCAGGTCCTTAGACCTCTTACTCAAAGGATCTGCTCACACAGCCATTAGAGGAATAGGAAACCACTCCCTCCACCAGCATGCCTCTGTCTCTGGGCATCCCTGGCTGTGCCAGTCCCATATCAATACAACCCACCTGGGTTCCAGGCTAGCCCTCCTGCAACAATGTGTGGATCTATCTGCATCAGTCATACTCCTGACTTGCTGTAACAATACCCTTCCTAGCATCTGTCCTTTCTGGTTCTTTTCTTTTTTCATGAGATCATGTAAAATAATTTTATTCTAGATGAATGTGGCCCTCTTCCCTCTACTTTTTTCTAGAGAGACAAATGCATAATTTTGAGGTTGCCAGCTCCACTGTTAGAGACACTGTAGCATTTATAGAAGGCATTTCCCATGATTCCACTGAGACAATTCAGGATCAGGTAGCGCTTTTCTTTTAATTCCTATGAAAAATCTTAGATCCTAGACAATTCACTGAAAATCACTTGGCTTATAAAACCATCTTGGAAGAGTTCATTGTTCTGAGGCTTCTACCTATAGTCGTATCGTCTTTGCCAAAAGAAAAAAACCTTAGTATGTTCTGACTTATCCTTCAAACTGAAGTAGGAAGACCTATTCAGTTGAGATGCTTACTACTGGAGTTCCAAGAAGGACGTGGGTCAGAAGCTTGTGGGAGGACTCCCATGTTCTCCTCAACCCCCATTGATCCCAGGGACTTTCTGGCCAAGTTTGTTGAGGAATATTCTGCTTTAGAAGATGGCAGCATAGCCAAGTGCCTCCCTAAAATAATAGTTTGAGATTAGAACAAAATGAATTTGTTCTCACCTCTTTCCTTGCCCATAACAGCCTGTTGTTGTTCTGAAGGTGGTTGTTGTGAAGCTTATACCACCCTAATCAACCTTCCAGTTAGTGGGCATCCAACAGAGATTAAAGGAAGATTCAATTAGAACTCATAAGGGAAAAATATGCGCCTAATGCTTGAGGTTCTTGTGATATAGAAGACTTTCTTGCCATGGTGCAAAGACCTTTGCTGAACAGGAACACAGCTTAGCAGTTTCACAGAACTTAATTTTATGTAATATAGTGATCTGGGTAGCTACTTGAAGTAGCCAGGAGCATTGGATGAAATATCTAAGCAAATGGTTGTTCTGTGGCTTCATCTCAGGCAGTAACGTAAGGAAGAAAGCTTGGATCAGGAGTATAGGGACATGAGGGATAGACACGGTGGTTCTGTGGCTTCAAGACAGGTAGTAAAGTAAGGAAAAAAGCTGGGATCAGAATGGGGACATGAAGTACAGATGTATTATGTGTGCAGGCTTTTTGTCTGCCTCCTGAGTCGTGTTTTCACTTCCTGGCTGAGTCTTTAGATACAGTATTAGTTAGGGTTCTCTAGAGAAACAGAATCCACAGGGAATACTTGCAAATATAAAATTTATAAAAGTGTCTCACGTGACTGCAGGAACGCAGAGTCCAAAATCCACAGGGCAGGCTGCGAAGCCGAAGACTCCGATGGAGGGTCTGGATGAACTCCACAGGAGAGGCTCACCAGCCGAAGCAGGACTGGGGCCTGTCTCCTCTGAGTCCTCCTTAAAAGGCTTCCCGTGATTAGATTAACCATCACTCATTGTAGAAGACATTCCCTTTGGTTGATTACAAATGGAATCAGCTGTGGATGCAGCTGACGTGCTCATGCTCAAATTCTATGAAATGTCCTCATTGCAACAGACAGGCCAGCACTTGCCTAACCAAGTAAACAGGTAACACAACTTGGCCAAGTTGACACATGTCCCTGACCATGACAGGTACCTTTCCAATAGAGAAGCTGTTTGTTTAGGCGTCTGGGATTGCTAAGTAGGTGGCAGCATGTTAAAAGACCCATGTTATTACTCACTTTGAGGAACGGACTAAGAATAGGGTTCTCCACAACACATCACATTTTTGAAGGATATGGTTATGAAACTGGAAGCTGTGGAATTAGCTGAAGGAAGAATTTAGAAGCCAAACCTTCCAGAAAGGCCAAGTTAAAAAGGAAAAACTTATAAACCATTTGTGCCGATAGTTGGTTGCACTTGCTTGCTCCATCCAGCTAATAGGACCGTCTGCTTGATCTTGTTGGTGATTTAGTAGATGCAAAATATCATTGCACATCCTGGGATGCTCAACTGATACACTAAAGTGGCACTTTCATACAAACTAATAGAAATGGCAGGCTGTCAATTGAATCTCCACTATCTTATTGGGGTATGTAAATCAAATTTTCCATCTGTGATTCCTTATTTGGCTATCTGAGACCTGCTTTAAAACTTCTTATAGTATGGATCTGTTGGTATGACTTCATTCTGACTTGATGTAATTTTTTTTAAAGACTTTTACTTAGTCTAGAGTACCAAGCTGACAGGTTTTTGTTAGTGGGATCATCAGTACGTAAGTTTTTGTTTTGTTGTGTTTTTTTTTTAAATTTTGGTAACATGTTTCACAGAATGCCATTTAACCTTGTGCTTTGGCTATTTTTAAGATTATCTGTATTGCTGGTTTTGAGCATTGTGATTGTACTGTGCCATGGTAGGATTTGTTCATTTTGGGGGGCTTGGGATTTGTTGACCTACTTGGATCTATGAGTTCATGGTTTTCATCAAATGTGGAAAACTTTTGGCTATTTCTTCAAATATTTCCCTGCCTCTTTCCTGTGCTTTGGGGGCTCCAATTATGCAAATATTAGGCCACTTGGAGTAGACATACATACAGCTCACTTTCATTGTCATCTTGGCACTTTATGGACACTTTTCTATGCTCAAGTATGTTCAAGTTTGCTAGTCTTTTCTTCAATCTGTTCTGCTATTAATCCTATGTAGTGTAATTCTCATCCCAGACATTGTAACCAGTCTAGACACAGAGGCAAACAGTTATTATACCTGTTTCCATTCATACACAAAGTTAAAACATGGATAATACAAGAAAATCCAAATCAAACTTTTGGAGAGTAAAACTACAGTTGTCTTACCATGTGCACATGAAGGACTGTGGGTGGCCCCTTACGTCTGCAGGCATGAAATCCAGATTCAAACTTGGACGGTCAAAGGAAGCAGGAAAACAGGATACTTGCCTGGTCCTCAACATACTCAAAAGGGAATTGTATTATGTTTATACTCTTTCAAGTGACACTTGCAGAATTTTTGAATCTGTGCAGCTTATTTGTACTTACTGCTTTGTTTTTCCTGTTTGATCTCTCATTCTTTGCTTCTCTGCTGCTGTAAATCCAAAGGAATTTTACCTTAGCCTGTGATTTCCAGGCTGCCACTTTAGCTTTCTTCTAGGGAGGCCCAGCCAATAGGAGGCCCTGGCATGCAACTGAGGATAGAATGGAGAAGCAGGGTACTTGTCCCCTCACTGCCTCAGGCTTCATTCTTGAGTCTGTTTCATCAGCCAATTCCATCACACAGGGCCAATGTGACTTAGACTCCTATGGAGAACCCTGGCCCATTTTACCCTTAGCCTAGGAGGTGACACATTTGAGCCATTTTATTTGGAGGCCAAATGTACTGTCTTGCATCCTTGGACGTTCTTAACCTACAGTGCTATAGATGGTTGTCTTGACTTCATCTCTTACCAGGGCAGAGTATTAGTGTTCCACTTCCCCTAGTTTAAGGGAAATTCTTTCAAATATTGGGGATTTCTGTGGTCAGATAGGTCATATCCCAGGACCAGATCTGGTATCCCCTCCAAGTAGCTTGAATAAATGACCAAAACAAAAGCTTCCAGTTTGAAAGTAAAATCTTTTCTCTGAACTTATGAACTATATTGAATATTGAAAATGAAATTTTACTCCAGTGCATAGTGAGAGTCTCTGATGTTCAGGGGACTTCAACCTTCCCTGTGAGGGTTTAGGGATCTAGGCCAAGCCATCTTGATAAAAACAAGTGAGAAGTGGAGCCATACAGTCCTATAACTTCCTTGAGTAGGCTGAAATCACGTAGACACCGAAGAGAGCAGAGAGAAGAGGCTCTACACCGAAAGGGGGGTATGGTTAGTCTCCTGGTCTTATCTAGTTAAAAAGAAGTCTATGGGAATTATTGCATGGGATGTTGTCTTATTAAACACTTATTATATACAAGGCAATTGTCTTGGCCCTCTCAGGTTTGTTACCTGGATTAATAGTAACACACCAAAGTCTATTGGATGTGGGGTCTAGATTCATGAATCTAAGTTCTTCTCATGATTTCCTTCCAGAAAGGCTGCTGGGACACTACATCATAGAAATTAGTTTCTACCATTCTTGCAGACATGGGGCTGGCAAGTGTTTGAAATAGTTAAAACAGGTGTGTGTGTGTGTATACTGTGGGAGATTTAGTATTTTCTGTCATAATTAAAAACTAATATAAATTTCTTATCTATACCAAAAACTAGAAATATTCCAATACATCATGAGCAGTGTGAGTGACTAAAATCTTTGGCCTAGTGAGTGCTGACCTCACTAAACAGGTTCCAGCTTCCCATTTTTCACTTTTGTAATGAGACTTGGGGCCATCAGTAACTTCTGGGTTTTCAGTGTAGTGCAAAGCTGCAAAGGATCTATTCAGAGGAAATTGGAGAGAGGCTCCTTGCTGAGGAGCACAAGGAAGAACCACAAAGCAGCACCTCCCTAGGCCACTTTCTTTACACATTGAAAGGCACCAATGTGATAGAGAAAAAGTAGCTCCGTTGGTGTCGGCTAAGAGGACAGCATGGGCATGGGAAGGCCTGGGTGACAAATGCAGAGTAGCGTGGGTTTTGCTTGGTTGATAAGTTACTAGTTCCTTCCAGCAGTGATCCATTATTACAGAGCAGGGACAGAAAGAAAAGCATGTGTAGGGAGTAATGACTTTGCCACAAGAACGATGGGTTAGAAATGAGATGTCTCAAGTCAGATCAGAAGACTATGCTGCTTGTGTCTGAAGGGCCTACCTTCTATTTGGTCTTTGTGACTTCAGCCCGGGTGGACACATCGAAGATAAAACCAACATGCTTGAATCTGAGCCAGCACTGGACCTCCCAGAGTATCAAATCCAACACTTCCAGAGAGTTGGGAAAGCTGATGAGGTGAAGAACTTTGGCTGGGGGCATGGTGTCCATATAGAAAGGGGTCACTCAGACTTAGGACTGGCATAAACTGAAGTATGGAACTCAGGAGCCAGTCAGAAGGCATGGATGTGGTTCCTGGGGGCCCAGGGAGGTGCACCAATGGCTCTGGGACAACTCGGACTGGCCCCTGAGGACTTTTCCAAACAGATTGCTGAAATAGGATTTCTCTCCCATGTGAGTTTATGCATGTTCAGTCAAGGTGAAACTGTTAGTAAAATTTTCTAGTGATTCACTATAGAGAGTGATAGGTGGATAATCCTTACTAGATGGTCTGAAACAACATGAGAGAATCCTAATAGACATGCAATTAAAAAGTATAATTGTCTTCATCCACTGTCCACCTGATAGACAAGACTGTACCAAAGGATGAAGTGCCTAGAGGGAGTGCCCGATAGTTCATCTTGGAGATGTTCTTCATGAAAAATCATACAAAGTAATTTATTCATACAGCAACACTTATAGGGTGTGAATTCAAACTGTATAAAACTCTGATTGGCATCATGAATGAAGGCATATTTTCAGTGATCACACATTCCTTTGCATTACTATTCCTATGCTGAGGGAATAACAATTTTAAAGTCAATTCAGGAAAACCTTAAGGTATATTTCACACCAAAAAATTCATAGTGGAAAACAAGAACCTTATATGGATCCTTGAGCACACAATTCTGCAAGGAGTCATATTATAAACAAGAGTTATGGGCGGCTGCCGTGGCTCAGCAGGCAGAGCTCGGACCTGCGGTGCTGGAGGTCTGGAGTTCGATCCCTGGTGCCTCCTGCCCATATGCAAATTTAAAAAAAAAAAAAAAAGAGTTACTATTGAAGTTATGTAAGATAATGTAGAATTGTGAAGAGATGTGGGCATATTAAATGTGACTTTAGTAAGAAACAGGAAGTGAGAATTTCACTCATCAGTTCTTGCATATATGAAAGCAACAGATATTGTTGAAAGTCTGGCCACGTTTTAATGTTTTATGCAGTTCCAAACACAGATTTTAATCAATCTGAAAATAATTGTGTTAATTCAAACATTTAGAACAAAATAACTATTTTAGTATTATATCTGTTCATGGTAAGGGTGAAAGCAAACATGGATCAATAAAAACACTTTAGAAGTAGTCTTATAGTACTTAAATCCTCTTATTGAAGCAATTAAAAATAAAGTGAAATAAAACGTGTTTAATAAAATGGATGTGGCTTGGAACTACTTCAAAGCCTAATATTGCTCTGGGAAATTTTCCTCTGTTCCTGTGGCTTAGTTTTATCTGTGCCTCACTCTATCCTGCACACTGAGCTCTCATTCTCTTTCATGATTGGGGGCTGCTGAGTCTGGAAACTGTTTTGAGCTACTAAGGAGCCAGGCTGCTGCTCTGCTCAGGACAGCAAGTTAAAGCTGACACCTAAGGGTCATTTTCAAAAGACGAATTGGATCAAGGAACTACTTTTTACTATTAAATTTATAAAGAGGAAGGGGTCTCATAAAATGCCACTACCTAAAATGATAATGGCCATTATTTCCACCATTGACTACTGATGGTATTTGTTGAGAGATATCGATCTCTGTAATATATGTTCTTCTTTGGGGAGACACTTCATAACCTGAATCTTTCTTTCAACTCCCTACTCTTCTGGTGTCCTCAGTGAACTTTCACTGTCTGCTGCTGGCCATAGTCCCTTTGTAACTGGGATATATAATGATCCTGGTAAAATGGTTTTATTTCTTCATAAAAATGATTTGTGATGGCAAGAGCCTTATTGTTAGAGCCTGAAACCACCTCCTCTGGTTCCACCTGGGGATTGGAATCGGGGTGTCCCATCCCCATAGATATGGGATAACAGCAAAGTCATGAGGAGAGATCATTGAATTCATGGGAACAGGACCAATCTGAGGCAGTGTGACACATGGACAGGTAGAAGAATCTGAAGTCATAAAGTACAAAGTTCCAAATGTTGGTGGTCTCTGGTCTTTGAAAATGATTCAGTTCTTTCCTAGAGAAATCCAATTTCTCTGGCAAATCCTTCCTGTCTAACCTAGAAATAAAAGGGGATTCTTTTATGACATTCCGATGTTTGGGTGTATTAGCCTAGAAAGAAAAGGGGATTCTTCTATGACATTCAGATGTTTGGGTATATTAGCCCAGGTTTTGAGAGTGTCTTTGGCTTCATCTTCTGAGCTGAGCTCCTCTCAGCTGGTCTCTTAACAGGAGTGAGGATGGCTGAGTATGAGATGAGAAATACAGGGTAAAGGAGGACTGTTTGTGAAGTCTCCCTGATATATGTGTGCAGTCAGGCTGGTCTGCCTTCAGTGACACAGGAGCCCAGGTTTCCTGGATGGGGCACTTCATGCCCTAGTGGGGACATCTGGTTCTCAGGCTCTGAGTGTTGGTTCAAATGTCCTTAGGGTGGCTTGACCAAGCTGCCTTCTTCCAAAAACTGACAAAATATAGTGTGAGGCATTGTGTTCTGTTAGGACAGTTGGCCCTCAACAGCCCCACTGCTGCCACCACCAATTGATCTTTCTGCCTCTGTTGGGTCATGAAATACAGATCATTTTCAGGGCAGCTCCTATACTTAGCTGTCAGCAGGAGCAAGGGATTTAGAAAAGAGGGTATTAGAATAACTCTTTTCTTTGGGAATCCAAAGAATTGTTAAGCTATGGGAGGTGGGAGGTTTTATGATAGCAGTGAGCCCACTTGGAATATGAACCATCTGAAATTCAACTGAGGTCTTCCTGGATGTGCAGGGTTTAGTGAATCTATGGAGTCTGTTCTCACTATGGCAATTACAAATGGTCACTGAGGTCTTGATATCAAGGCCTTATCCGGTATGTGGCTTGCATCTATTTTATTCCAGTTGTAGGTTGTCTTTTCACTCTATTGATAATGTCCTTTGAACAAACTCTTTTTATAACATGGGCAGGTGCCGGGAATCAAACCCAGGTCTCCAGTATGGTAGGCAAGAATTCTGCCACTGAATCACCATCATACCGCCCTGAACAAACTTTTTTTAATTTTGAAGTTGAAGTTATTACTTTATTGCTCATGCATTAGATGGGATGCCTAAGAACTCATTGCTGAATTCCCCTACACTTTGTTCTAAAGGTTTTATGGTTTTAGCTCTTCTATTAGGTCCTTGATCCCCTTTTAGTTCATTTTTGCATATGGTGTGATGTTGGAGCCCAACTTCATCCTTTTGCACATGGATATCCAGTTTTCTCAGCACCATCTGCTGAAGAGACTATTCTTTCCCTTTTGTAAGTCCTTGGCAACTTTGAAAATCGACTGGCCATAGATGTGTAGGTCTATTTCTGGACTTTCAATTCTGTTCCCTTGGTTTGTTTGTCTTTTCTTTTGCCAGTACAGTAGAAGGGACTTTTTGAAAGTTCTGGTTCAGCCTTGTGCCTTTAGTGACCTGATGCCTGTAAATAGAAGAGTAAATTCTAGTCCATAAAACTTTCCCTTGGGTCAGGCTTCTATCACCCAGTATTTCTTGCCTGCTTCTGCAAATCCAGTCAGGTAGCTGACTTCTGAAGGCTTCTCAGCTCACATGAGTGAGTTGGAATCATTTTAGGAGATGCTGGCTAACTGGATAACTTCAATCCTGAATCTTCCCTTGGGAAAGCCATGCTAGATTTGAGGGCTTATAAAATAGGCTGAAAACGGTGCTGCAAGAAAGACCACCAGCTTGCCTGCCTACATATTATCATGACCTGCGTTCATTGTAGAAAACCCCAATGCAAGGAAGTTCTGTAATGTGGCCTCAGTGCAAACCTAGAAGAAGAAAAAAAAAACATTGTGGAGGATTTTATAGCATTTTCTAAGCCTCTGTATATGTACCTGATAACCTATAATAATTATTGCTATTCCCCAAAGTCCTCTGTCAAGAAAAGATGTGGTTTAGAATCAGTGCAAGGGAAAGTAGGTAAAGTCAATGAAATCTGCCTGGCTTTTCTGTTCTGTGTCTTTGTAGGACTGGCTGCTATTTATTCACTGTCTACTTCAGCAGAGTGGCACCTTCTAGAAATCTTTTTGTTTTTGGTTAAAACACTGATTTCCAAACACCAGTAAGTGGTGTTTAATAAAATGCATCTGTTTAATAAAGTGCATCTTTGAATTCATGGGAGACCTTCCTTTCCTTGGTGCTGGGCTACAGAGACTTAAACTCTGCTGCCAACTTGTACTTCTTCCTATGAGAGTACTGTCTAATAATGGGCTGTTATAGCCAACTGACCCCTACTGCTGCTTTATGGAGCCCTCTATAGTGGATAACTGATGATCTGGGAAATTTGAAGCATGGCCTCTACAGATAGTTCTTTCCATTCTGATGTGCAGCACTGAAGCTCATCGCCTCACTTTTATAATAGAACTTTTAGGAAGAAATAAATCTACCTTGTGAAGATGAATGACTGTCACACAGGAATTCAAGGCAGTCCATGCTGCTTCCATCCTCATCCCTAAACAGCATGTGATAATTAGATGATTGGAGAAGAATAGATAAGCTCTTATACTAGGCAGCAAAAGAGCAGACTTCCCATTGCTGAAATAACTTATCCAGGATGGAGTGTGTGGCTCCACAGGTCTGACTGAGAAAAGTGGCCACATTATGAGTCAAGATACACAAAGACTGTGGTTGTGAGAGCTCTTAGGTACACAGTGTTCAGAACTAGGAAACAGACATTTTCAGCAAAGTAAGTGTTGGTACCCCAGAAGTCTCTAAACTTACTGGGGCCCACCATGAGAATGAATTGGCCAGTAGAGAAATTTCCCCATGTCTGGAGGCTAAAGAAGAACCTGGGTCATCCTCTGTTAGACCTTTAGGGAAGGGAAGGGGGAAAACACTGAAATGTGTATAACAAGCAATGGCTGGTGTGGGAGGGTCTCCTGGGATCACAGTTCCTGGAGCTCTGGCCCTTCTGCCTATGGGTTCTCAGCTGAACCCTGAAGGCATGTGCTCCTGCTTGAATCTGCACT
Organism: Myrmecophaga tridactyla; assembly: GCA_004026745.1. Classification (NCBI taxonomy): domain Eukaryota; kingdom Metazoa; phylum Chordata; class Mammalia; order Pilosa; family Myrmecophagidae; genus Myrmecophaga; species Myrmecophaga tridactyla. The sequence goes on from PVIY010015072.1 coordinate 46,398, forward strand.
GGGAGGGTCCTCTTTCTCTATCCTGTTGAGTTCCTCTGAAAGCAGGTATGTGCCATAGGGGGTGTGGCTGGCTGGGATATGGGCTCTGTGCCTGGAAGCCATGCTCTCCCTTCCTCAGGCAAGTTAAGGCCAAGATGGAGATTAAGAATCTACCTCTAGTGAGGAGAGAAAGGTTGGGAGGAACACATCTCGGGGCTGTGTGGAGAGTGGAGGTGCCTCTGCTTTTATCATTTCCTCTTTTTTTTTTCTTTAAGTTTGTATCTCTTCTTTTAGTTGCTCTTGTCAAATCCCAGCCCTGTGTCTCTTCGTGCATTTTCCTCAGCCGTGCTCATTCAGGATGCAGATTCCTTCCCAATCTGCCTCCTCCACAAGCTGTGGCTAATCTACTATGCTAACACATTCTAAACATGTCTAGCACTGAAATATGGCCTTAGGAGGATGTTTTTACATCTTTATGCACATTATCACACAGCACATGTCCTAGAAAATGAGCATTTCCTATTATCAGACCAGAGAACAAAGCAGCGGGCAGTGTGGGAACTTCGATATTGTGGAAGGGCAAGGATGGGGACTCCCATTTTTAGCACTGTGTGTGCATGTTCTCTCTCAACTGCAGCAGCATACTTGATGCTGAGTAGGAGACGGATAATGACAGATGGAACAAAAAGTGAATAATATTTAAGTCATTATCCTTCAAATATTTTTTGAGTTCACTTAGAAATACCCTTCTGTGTTTTATCTATTGTACTATATTTAGAGGTGTCTCTAGTTCCAGGAATGATCCTAAATGTAAACTCTGAGTCCTGGTTCCTTGTGACAAGATGAAGCAAGAAGGTATTTATGTGAAGCACTGGCTTGAGCTCAGTCATGGATCAGATTCAGCTTCTCTCTCTATTCACTTTATTTCTTCATTTCTCATTACATGCATAGTGGAAAAAACCTTCAACATCAGACTTATTTCATTTATTTTATACATATTCTAATTTTCTATGTACTACTTCTTGACAATGTGCATAAAGAACCTGAGTGTGTGGCTAATTTTGACTGGAGCATGAGGAAGAGAGCACCGCTCTCACCATTTGGACTCTGAGGCCTGTTCTCTCTGCTCTTGTTTCAGCATTGGTGGATGACCCCATGCAGATGTGCAGAGGGAATGACCTGGGGCCCACCTGATGAGGGTTGAACAGTGGGGCACCAGGGAGGTTCTCACAGGCAGAGTCTTCTCTCCATGTTACTCCTGATGCCGGCTCTGCCTAAACCTCCCTAAAAAGGGTGGGGCCACAATGGCTGAAGTCTCCAGAATTTTTGCTCCAAGCCTTAATAGTTTTTTGGCTGAGGCATTTTAGTTTCTTCATTTAGGACCTCTCCCCTGATCTCTTCTTTCTCTTTCTATGTCCCATGGTGGCCATGGTGATCAAGGGGGGAGGCTGGCAACTTCTACATTCTGGAGTGCTGAACTTTTTGATTCTGGACTCTAAAGATTGTGTTCTGTGCCTTTTGGTCCTGAATGATGCAAACCTTTCCCTCTTCAGTGTTTGGGCTCATGCTCCCTTTTCTGGGAGGCCTGTGTGCGAGACGCTCCTTCTATTTTCTATTCCATATATTAAACTTAGATGGGATTTCTTTCTCACTGGATCTGATTTCCCTATGGGCTCTGACTGTAAGGGTCATTGCTACCTGAGTGTTTGCTTATGCTTACCTGGAGCTTTTCTAGGGCCAAACCCAAGATCCAGAGCATAGCAGTGAGGGCTGGAGTCACTCACTTGTACTGTGATTAAGTTGTGGCCTGTGACATCTCACAGGGGCAACTTGAACTCCCAAAGAAACTTAGCAAGTCAAAGTGGCTTTTAACTCCTCTCATCTATGGCACATACTCAAAGATGAATTGTATCCAGACAAAAGTATGTAATAGTATGTTCTAACACATGTGGTTCCCATATCCAACCATTGATATGCTTAGTTATTTCCTCCAGATTTGTAGATCAATGGAATTGGAAGGCCCTGCTAGACATGGAATCATTAGGTCCAATTATTTCTCCAGTTAAGTTTGGGGTTCTACCACCTGCCATATGGGACCCACAAGAATCTTGTTTATAATCCAGCTACAAACTCAACAACAGCTTTCAGTTCTCCTCTAATTGGCACAATCATTGTTAGCATCTCTAGTGACTAGTCTTGGATTACTGACATGGCTGGAATTTAGCCAACTAGACTCTGACTCTCAGACTTCTGGAACAGGGATGATTCTAGGGGTTTGTGGTCTATGAAATCTTTGCTCACATATCTGTCATCCGTGTTAACCATGGTCTACAACCTTCAGTCAGAAGGCCTTATCTGTAGTTACAAAGTCAATTCAGTTTGCCAGAATAATTTCAATTTTCAATATGTAAACTTTTTCCTTCCAGTGGCTAGTTCTGAGATTGCAGAGTTTTTAGAAGAGTTGGGAGATAGAGCCCGAGGAGCCACCTTAATGACTCTTTGATATGTGACCTATCACCTGAATCTGAGCTTTTTTCCTTGTATCTTCTGAAGATTGAGCAGCTCTAAACAGACTCTGCAGAAGTAGAAAGTTATTGACCAGGTATGATACCAAATGTACTTTTCTTGTCAAAGCTTTGAAATGATTTCTTCAATGGTCTTAGAGAATCCTCCTAGCACCTTTTATGAAGTTCTCAAGACCCAAAACAGTTTGAACATCTTACAAACTCAAACCTGGTCATTTGCCAATGACTGAACAAGCCTTTGGAGCCATTACATCTAAACCCAGTTCTCCTTACCAAAGTGGTCTTGCCACATTCTTGTCATACATTATAGTCAAGGAGTGTAGTCGAGGAGTGACAGACTGCCCATCTGTCAACTTTGGCACCTTGCAAAAGGAGACCTCATGAATGTGTGCAGCTCCTTTCCCTGAACCGTGTTTCCATCCTCCGGTATTGCAGGTCCTAGAATGGTAATGCTACAGGACAGTGGAGGTTTTCAGCACCTCACTCACCTCAGCACTAGGCTCCTTGTAAAAAAATCCTTTAATCCATCTTGGGAGTGGGTCCCAGTACAACTTGTTTCAAAGCAGAACTGTAGACAAAGATAGAGGAGTAAGTTTGTTAGGAAGTGATCCTAACAAGCATATGAAAGGTAGTGGGGAAGTGAGCCATAGAAAAAGAAGCTGGAAAAGGGTATGTCATGAACAAATTACCACATTAAGCACTTTAGAACAATCCCACTGGAAACTTACAGATATTGCCAATAAATATCTAAGTGCTTCTTGATGGGGATAACAAAAGTTAGAATTTACAACTCCCAACTTATGATGGGCTCTGAAAAACCTTTTACTTCTGGCCTGCACTCTTAAATCATTGCTTGTTGTAAGAAGGGTGTTGGAATGGACAGGGTCATTTGCTGAGGAAGAAACAACAACCAACATGGCATGCACCAGGGCTAAGGAATACTTTGTGGCACACTAATGTCTGGCAGGGAGGAAAGTAGCCACATCAAGCCCACCATCCAGCCATGAGTAGGGGATTTCTGAGTAACTACCTGTGAAGAAATAGGATATCACTTCTTATCAAGACCATGATCCCAAATCCTCAGGAATAGTGAGAAATTGCTGTCAGTACCCACTAATGATGATGAGTGAAGGCCTACTTCATGCCTGATTATTTCTACGTCAATTGCTGCCATCTGGATCATGCCTGCCATTTTTGGTAGTAGTTATGTGACTTGGACCTACTGGGTGATGTACTCCTTTCTTAGAATTGAACAAGATTCATCATTCAAAGAATAAGGACTCAGGGTAATTAAAATGTAGACCCTCTTGTTTCAATTTTGTTTGTCACAGGCATTATCTGAGAAGTCTTCTTATTGGGGTGTCTTTGATCTTCTTGGCGTGAGTTTAGATTGTGAGTTTGGCCTGGTCTAGGCTATGATCATTCAGTGTCTCTAGCAGACTGTATGACAGGAGTTATTTGGGTTGGTTAGTCCAGATTCTAGACATATTTATTACTGCTAAGGAGACTATTCCTGGAAGCCATGAGAGAAATGGCCCAAGACCCTTTCCTTGGGAATTTGTGCTTCCTGCACCCATATGCCTCTTCCTGAATTACCTTGCTGGGCATCCCTGGCTGTGCTGGTCTCACCACCCAAAAAATAGAACCCACTTGGCTTCCAGGCCAGGCCCCCAGAGCAGGATGTGGGAGACTGTATATCAGACTCCTTGCTTGGGACATATGCCATGTATGTTCAGAGTCTGACAGCTGGTCTAGTCAGCTCTAGACCTGTGTTCACACTCATGCATTGATCTGTGTAAATTCTTCCCTTTTGTGAGCCTGTGGGAAATCATATTTTATATAACATGGCCACCTGACCTCTTCTGTTTCTTTTTTTTTTTCTAGAGAGAACCACATGCATGATGTTAACATTGCCACCTCTGTCTCTGTTGGAGCCACTGAGCCAGATCTCCCAAAGTCATTTATTATCCTACCTCTTGCCCATGGGTGGTCCTTGATTCAGAATCAGGCTCTACTGTTTCCTTTTGCCTCCCATTCAAGACATTAGATACTTGGAAACTCAACTCTAATGTGTTAAATACATTTGGAATAGAACAGTATTCTAGGACTTTTATAGATAATACCCCTATGCTAAAGGAAAATCTCCTTAGAATGTCCTGGCTGAGCCCTCCAGTTGAAATGGGCATCTCTTTTGGGTTGCTAAGAGGCACACTATTTAAACTTCAGACGGGATGTGCATCAAACTCATGGGAGGACTCCCATGTTCCGATCAACTCTACTGATCCTATAGACTGGAAACGTTTCTGGGGAATGCTCTTCTTTAGATAATGGCAACATAGCCAAGTGTTTCCCTGAATTAACTGTGAGTAGTACAACATAGTTAATTTGCTTCCATTCCTTCCTTTCTCATGATACTCGTTTGTTATTCTGAACTTTGATAACTTGATAACTTTGTATTTATGGAGTATACAAAGTCTTTACCAAGTTCCCAGCCAATGAATGGGACAAGAACAAGACAAAAATGCATGAGGCATCTGACTGAGATTGAAGAAATATTAGATCAGTATTCATAAGGATAAAATATCTGCCTAATGCTTGAAATTCTTCTAGGGAAGAGGGGCACTTAGCTCATAGCTGAGTCTCCAAATACCTTTCCAATAAAAGGGGTTGTTTAAGTATCTGGGATTCTCAGGTAGATAGCAGTGTGTAAAAGGAGCTCATGGGTGACTGGTTTTGACCAATGGGCTAGGAACTTAGTGTTCCAGGACACAGATCATGTTATCAAAGACATGATTACGAAACTGAAAGCTAAAGAGTTGGGTAAGACTTGAGGAAGGAAGATAGAAGCCAATCCTTCCTGGAGGGCCAACTGAAAACCAACAATGGAAACCTTAAAGTGATGGTGCTGATAGCTAGTATTTGTTTGTACTTGCTTTTCCATCCAGTTAATAGGTTTGTCTTCTTGGTCTCATTGATTATGAATCAGGGATAAAATATCTCCCATCACAGGATACTCAACTGATATACTAAGGTGTCATTTTCAGACAAAATAGTAAATATAAAGGGATCTAAAATATGTCTACTAATTTTGATGCATAGGTCCATTTTTTTCCCATCTGGTATCATTATCCCTCTATCTGAGGCTGACCTTTTAACTTTTTTCTTGTAGTTTAGATCTGCTGGTGTTGACTTCATTCATATTTTTTGTCTGAAAACTTTTTCCCCTCATTTTTGTAAGATATTTCTGCTTGGTATAGAGTACTAGGCTGGCAGCTTTTTGTTGGAGGTGTTGCTCAGTACTTTAATAATGTTTGCATTTTTATGTGTGTGGAAACAATCTGCAGACTTAATCTTAAAAGCAGCTTCCAGAGATGATGGTTTTGCTGCTATAACTGGTTTTGATAAATGATTATGCTATGCCACGGTGAGGTTTTCATGTTTCTTGTTCTTGGTGTTTTGATCCTTTTGAATCTTTGAATTTATTTTCATCAAAAAGGAAACTTTGTCTATTTCTTCAACTATTTCATGCCTGTTCCCCTCTTTTCAGGTTCCAATTATACATTTCTTAGGCCTTTTTGAGTTGGCCTATAGTTCACCTTTATTCTCCATGTCTTTTGCTTGTTTGTTTGTTTGTTTGTTTGTTTTTAACATGGGCAGGCACTGGAACTCAAACCCGGGTCTCCAGCTCCATGTATTTTTAATTCTTCTGTCTACATTTTATTTTGGACATTTTCTATTACTCTGTCTTCAAATTCACTAGTCTTTTCCCCTGCAATGTCTAATGTTAATTCCATCCAATGTAACTTTCTTCCCAGACATTTTAGTTGTCTTCTCTAAAAGATTAATTTGGGTGTTATTTACATCTTCACTTTTTGAACATATGTAATACAGTCATAACTGGGTTTTTTTTCAAAAAGAAAAATTCAAAGTTTATTAAACATTAAGAATAACAGACATATAAAAGTTTGGACTCAATATAAATACCACCAATATCATGGTATACAATTAAACTGACCTCATGTTAACTTGTATCTGTTTATCAGATGCAATCTTTGTGGTATCACCAAAAGGAAAATAGTGAATTGTTATATTTGGTAAGGTGCTTCAAAAGTAAAGATTTTATGTCTTGACTTAAATATTGGCACATACACACTTTCCTATACACCTTTCACCCCCTGCAAAATGTACTGACTTTAGTAGCCTAATGCCATCCATCCATCAAGATATAGGATAAGGGGCGGCTGCCATGGCTCAGCAGGCAGAGCTCCGACCTGCCATGCTGGAGGTCTGGAGTTCGATCCCTGGTGCCTCCTGCCCATATGCAAATTAAAAAAAAAAGATATAGGATAAGGATTTGCTCGTTTTTTAAAAAAATATCAATTATAGAGAACCTGGAGGAGAGCTTGGCCTAGCCTAGGAGGTAGCAGGAAGGTGACAAATCCAAGAGCAGAAAGTGTCTTCCAGGCTTGCCTGCCTTGGGATCCCTCTAATTAATTCTGATGAAGTTTGTGTTTTCCTAAAAAGGACACTGGAGGAAAGTCAAATGAACTATGTAAAAACCAAGGTATAACTTTGCATTTGACAAAATGTCTAATGTTTTACTCTGAGGGTTTTCTTTTGTTTTGTTTTGTTTTCTGTTTTAAAATAATTGTATTGCAGTTAGGTAGGATTGTGCTGTCCATTTGTGTTTTTATATTCAGTCCTTCTTGCACAATCTGTATCCCTTCAACTCCAACTACCCAATATCTTACCCTATTTCTATCTCCTGATGGTCTCTGCTACCAACAAAATATTCCAAGTTTATTCAACTTGGAATGTCAGTTCATATCAGTGAGACCATACAGTATTTGTCCTTTCATTTTTGGCTAATCTCACTCAGCATAATGTCCTCAAGGTCCATCCATGTTGTTACATACTTCATAACTTTATTCTGTCTTACAGCTGCATAATATTCCATCATATGTATATACCACAGTTTGTTTAACCACTCATCTGTTGGTGGACATTTTGGCTGTTTCCATCTCTTTGCAATTGTAAATAATGCTGCTATAAACATTGGTGTGCAAATGTCCATTTGTGTCCTTGCCCTCATGTCCTTTGAGTAGATACCTAGTAATGGTATTGCTGGGTCACATGGCAATTCTATATTCAGCTTTTTGAGGAAACGCCAAACTGCCTTCCACAGCGGTTGCACCATTTGACATTCCCACCAACAGTGGATAAGTGTGCTTCTTTCTCCACATCCTCTCCAGCACTTGTCATTTTCTTTTTTATTGATAATGGCCATTCTGGTGGGTGTGAGATGATATCTCATTGTTGTTTTGATTTGCATTTCTCTAATGGCCAGGAAAGTTGAGCATCTCTTCATGTGCACTTTTGGCCATTTGTATTTCCTCTTCTGAGAAGTGTCTGTTCAAGTCTTTCTCTCATTTTGTAATTGGATTGGCTGTATTTTTGTTGATGAGTTGAACAATCTCTTTATAAATTCTGGATACTAGACCTTTATCTGATATCATTTCCAAATATTGTCTCCCATTGTGTAGGCTGTCTTTTTACTTTCTTGATGAAGTTCTTTGATGCGCAAAAGTGTTTAATTTTGAGGAGTTCCCATTTATTTATTTCTTTCTTCAATGCTCTTGCTTTGGGTGTGAGGTCTATAAAACCACCTCCAAGTATAAGATTTATAAGATATTTCCCTACATTTTCTTCTAACAGTTTTATGGTCTTAGACCTAATGTTTAGGTCTTTGATCCATTTTGAGTTAACTTTTGTATAGGGTGTGAGATATGGGTCCTCTTTCATTCTTTTGCATATGGATATCCAGTTCTCTAGGCTCCATTTATTGAAGAGACTCTTCTGGCCCAGGTGAGTTGGCTTGACTGCCTTATCAAAGATCAA
>PVIY010015073.1:0-54794 GCA_004026745.1 Myrmecophaga tridactyla
AAAAAAAAAAAAAAAAAAAAAAAAAAAAAAAAAAAAAAAAAAAAAAAAAAAAAAAAAAAAAAAAAAAAAAAAAAAAAAAAAAAAAAAAAAAAAAAAAACTGGAGCAAAGCCAGAAAGAGCAGACATTTCAGTTTTCCTATTGATACCAGAGAAAGGCTGTAGATTTTCTGCCTAATGCACGCAAATGACTAATTCCTGAGACACCAGGGTTTCAAAGAGAGCAAAAGTTTATTGCTACATACGAAGCAAGAGATCAAATGGCCTATCAGCCTAAAAATATGTTTCCCTGAACTGCAGTAGTTCTGATAGTTTTATAGTAACAAAAGATGGACAGGTTTCTCTCTAAGCCATCTCTGCAGGTAAACTCACTGTCCCCACTATGCAGGACATGATCTCCCGGGGTGTAAATCTCCCTGGCAATGTGGGCCATGACTCCCAGGGATGAGCCAGGCCCTGGCATTGTAGGATTGAGAAAGCCTTCTAGACCAAAACGGGGAAAAGAAATGAAACAAAATAAAGTTTCATGGCTAAGAAATTTCAAGTAGAATCAAGAGGTCATTCTGGAGGTTATTTTTATGCATTATATAGATATTCCCTTTTCATTTCTAATGTATTAGAATAGCTAGAAGGAAATATCTGAAACTGTTGAACTGTAATACAGTAGCCTGGATTCTTAAAGTTTGTATAACTATATATAGCTTTTACACCACAATTACAGTGTAACCATGTGATTGTGAAAATCTTGTGACTGACCCTCCCTTCACCCAGTGTATAGGCAGATAAGTAAAAAAATAGGGACTAAATAAATAAATAAATAAGGGATAAGGGGTATGGGTTTGTTTGGGGTGTTCTTTTTTATTTTTTATTTTTGGAGCAATGAAAATGTTCTAAAATTGATTGTGGAGGTGAATACACAACTATTTGATGATACTGTGAACCATTGATTGTATCCATTGGATGATTACATGGTATATGAATATATCTCAGTAAAATTACATTTAAAAAAAAGATGGTCAGGTTTTAGGATCATGAGCACATGGCTCTAGATGATGTAATTAGAGGTGAGCTAACATTGAGCATGTGCAGATTGATTACATGCTTAGTCACAAAACATATGTAAGAAAATGGCAGCCTAATATAATGACGGGTGTGATTTCTGGTATTATAATGAGGTAAAGGTCTAATCTACTGCACATGTTGGGCAGGTTCATTTTGGTTAGATCCAGTTTTGGTTATCAAGATAACTTTGGAATTTGGGTGGCTTGGTTCTGGGTTGACCCAAAGCCCTTTATTAATAAACATTAGGGGCTGTTTTTAATTATCATAAGACTCTAAAATCAAAAAACCAGATAAAATGGGTACATGTACAGGTCAATCACAAGGTTTTTATAATAACAAGAGCACAAGATAAAGGCTATACAAACATCAGAGATCAGGGCAGCTGTATTACAGTTCAAAGATCTCAGGATTTCCCTCTGTCTACTCTAATATGCCAGAAAATAAAAAGGAATATCTATATAATGATTCAGTAGTCATATTCATCACTTAAATCCTAACTTCTTAGTTACACTATAATGTAGTTATTTACATGGGTTGCATTTGGGAATTTGTTGACCTGTTTTTTAAGTCCTTTTATCTCTCTACCTGATCATTTCTTGGCTTCTTCCTTTTTTGTAACCTGTGGGGAAGCCACCACTGCCACTGAAATTTTTTTCTCTCATCGTGTAGCAGCTACACAGAAGAACCTGTCTGTAAAATTTAGAGCTATATAGAACTTTAAGAAGGGAATCTATCATGGCCCCCTGTTGCCATCCATAATGTTTATTTTACATGCCTTCAAATAATAGGCAAAGCCCCAAACCATTCCCAGCATTACTAGATGGATTTACTATCAGCTTAATTTGATCCCCATAAATGTAACTGAAAATTTTTCATCTTGATCCTGCTAGAAAGTAGTAATCGCATGAATGATAAGGAATGTGCTTTCATTTCTGATAATAATTCTAAAGCAGATGGTCCCTATTTACAACCATCACAATTAACATATCAACGTTAGGAATTCACAGTGGCTCACCACAGTTGAGCTGTATGCAAACATCCTCTGCTGCCCTTCATAATCTCCAAAAGAATTCATTGCTATTTCCCATTTAAATCTGAGAAAACCCTGCTTTCTCGAAGTCTTACATTCAGTCTTGCGTGGGACCCTCCTATATGATTACACAAAAAATACTCTGACCCTTGCTTCTGAATGATTCTCAACATCCCAGTAGAAAAATCCTTGCAGTAGAAAACCTGTGCCTTTTTCCTTCTCTCATAAAGAAACAGCAGTTATATTGTCTTGTAATGTGAAGTATACGTGCTTCAGCACTAAAACCCCAGCAGCCAAATTAATCAGTTAAATACCGTTCACAGGAAAGCCCTTTGCTCTAAAGTAACCATGACCATTCGAGAATCTGATCATTTTATATCAGAACTCGCTGGTATTTGTATACTTAACAGAGATTTCGTGCCATGTTTACCAATCCACTGTTACAGCATGCATTTTTTAAGGCACACGGACAGTTGACCAGAAATAAACAGTTTCAAAAAATTACACGTCTTGGTTGTCTTTAAAAAAAAAAAAAGTTACAGACTTAACCAGAAGACAAACATGGCTACAAAGAAGCTTCAGCTGCCACAGCAGTCCTCACTGTCACCAAGTCCCTGAAAGGGAACTAGAATCAAAGCAATGCACAAAGTGAGATAACTGTGAATGTTGTTCCTGTTTGTTTTCTTTCTTTTTTTTTTGAGAAAGAACACTCTGTCTCTGCTGTATTTCCTTGTGTGTTTCACAACTTGAGTTCCATATTTATATGTTACAACATTCTCTCCAGGAAAATTGGGCTCATCAGAATGTTTGCACCTTCTCGCTTATACACATCTGGACATGTTATGTCTGAAAATTGGAAAACACAAGTGCATTCACCGACCATGCAAAACGAGACTGGGAAACGCCAAGCCCATTTATCATTCTCAGTGAAGAAAAAACGTATAGGCAGCTTCTTCTGCAGGAAAAGCAAATGAATGAAAGGGTGAGCAGAGTGCTAATAATATACCAGAGCTCGAGATTAAAGTGTCAGTGCTTCTGCTCAGCATCTGAGCTGCTGAAATGCTTCTCTGGGTTTTGATTAGGAGAAGGAAGATGCTCAAAGAGATGTGAGCTGTATATCCAGGATACATTTTCATAAGCCAACCATACCTTGTCAAAGCAATAGCAGAGATTATGTGGGCAGAGGTTACAGGCAAGGCAGAAGCCCTTAACAAAATCGTGAGGTAGATGAGTTGGTGTTTCCAGGGATCTTGGTTGAGGCTCCCAAGCAGCCACCTCATGCCCAGCTTTCCTCAGCCTACGAGTGGGAAAACGCTCACAAGCATCATGTGTAGAACGTACAACACCATCTTTCCAGTGTCACATAACCAATCCTTCCCTCCTTCCCTCTGGTCAGGCAGCTCCCCTCACTCTCAGCCCAGCTTTTACAGCCTCACTGAGCACAGACTTGGGCAGAGACCTCTTGACCATTAGGTTCCGGCTACACCCTCTCCGGAGGAGGAGGGAAATGCCTGCCATTCCTCTGGAATGAGCCTTCTGCAAAGGAAAACAGACAGTTACTACTCAAAGGTTGTCTTGACTTCCATTTTAAGCATTTCCAGGATCTGGTCCCAGACAAGAACCTAGAAAGAGCTGAGAACCATCCCTTAGGCACCCCCCAGGGTTTCCCACTTAAACTCATTTCCCCTTCTCTTGTGAACTCCAAACACCTTCCAGGTAGGTGCCTGCCTCCCACTGCTAACTGGGCCTTGTTCATTTACAGAATGGAAGCAGAAAAGCATTGCCACAAGTAGGTTCGCCTTTATTACGTGTTTACTAACTTTAAAAAACATTATTTGGTGTTTAAGTTCATTTAATAAACATGACAGGGAGTGCCTGCCGGAGAAAATCCATGCTGTAAGTTCTCCTGGGTGTCCTTTCGAGGTGGGAAGGGCATGGGAATAGTGGGTCTGTTTGGGCTGCCTCCTTGCCCTCCTCCAAGGCTCTGCTCTATGGCTCTCTCCTGATCAGCTTAGGGCCCCCTGCTCTGAGCATCTCTCTGCAGAGGGGCCCCCTCTGCCTGCCAGAGAGAGGCAGACAGGCTGGGAAGTGAATAGTTCCGATTCAGAAGTACTTGCAGCTGTGGGGAAGAGAAGGTTTAATTCAGACTCATGCTGAAGTGAGGGCTCAGGTGGGAAATATTCTCTTGATTTTTAAATGAAATCCTGAAGTATTCCTCAAGTACATTTACCTGCCTCTACTCCTCAGAGAGGGTCAAATCTTCCAAGTTCTGGATGATAGAATTGTGTGCGCCAAAAGGTTCTGGAGGACAGAGTCCCCTTCTAAAGACAGAGCGCGCATGTGAAGCGAATGAGATGGGCCACTGAATTGGGGAAATCTGATTTAACCTGAAGTGTGACTATCACCCTGTGATATTTCTTTATAACTTTGTTTTACCCTCTTTAAAGGTCTCTAGTAGCAAAGCTAGAATTGCTAGAGTTGAAAACACAGGAGTTCACAAAGAAATTAATAAAATAATGCATTCCCCCAGCTCCAAGTGAAACCTTATTTTGGCACAATAAACTGCCCAAATAAGAATGTGAGTGAAGCATTTTGCAAACACAGAGTAAATACTATACTCAATGATAAATATGCCAAGAGTTTTAGAGAGCTACTTAGCTCACCGAATTGTAAGGTAGAGATGATAACAATCAGCATATATTAAGAAGGCCTCAACTCCAAGGAGAGGAAAGGGTTATTTAGCGAAGCTGGAGGAGTTGTAACTTGGAGCTTGGAGACAATTTCATCTGGAGCAGGAAGGGAGCAGAAGACTGGGGTCTTTCAATGAATGATTCTCAAGCAGTGTCCCTAAGTGGAGTGTTACCATTTTAAGGAAGTTTCTCCTGAGACTGATTGGCCCAGAGCTTCAGTAGCCCAGGGCTCAAGCTGTGTTCCAAAAGTGATTTGTGTCTGAAGTGTCTTTCTTAAAGGTGGAAAACAGAAAGCTGCTGACAGTGAGTCATGGTATTTCTAACATCAAATGTCCAGAAGTAGCCAGTCTTGGTCCAAGGAGATACTTAATGCAGAAAATAACTTCTTGTTACTTCCCATTTATCGATTAAAAACAGTCAGTCCCTGAATTTTTTCAACCTAATCTAAATCTGAAAGTTTTCCTTCTGCTGCTGGGTTTCTCACCACTGGGTTGACATTTAGGACTGGTTAATTCTTTGTTGTGGGGGACTGTTCTTTTACTAAAGGATTTTTCACGGCACCCCTAGCCTCTACCCACTAGAAGCCAGCAGACCCATCAGTTTAAACAACTTAAAATGTCTCCCTTATTGGCAAATGTTTCCTGGGGACCAAAATTGTCCCTAGTTGAGAAGCACTGACCTAGAAGAAAGGGCAACTTTTCCTACTTTACACAGACTCCCTTCTGGACTGGCAGCAGCCTGTCAGCAAACCTCTCTGTCTCCACCCCTCAGAGCAAGTGAGTGGTATCAACTCAGAGAAGAGAATCCTAAATGGCTCAGAGGTTCAAAGAAACTGTTATCTTCTGCAAAGATCAGTCACACAGAGAGAAAGGAGATCGATAGGAAGGTAAAATCAAAGGTAGACTTTAAAGGCTGCCATCAGGTAAGGGGACAGTGGGCTGGTATTCAAAGATTGCTCCATTTTCATTGCTCATCAAACCAATATGTGCTTGTTGAGTGTCTATTGTATGACTGGCTTGGGTCACTTACTTTTACACTCAGAAGAGAGCTGACTTTGAAATTGCTAGTAGTTGATAACTTTTCTCCTCCTATAACTCATATTAATACTAGAAATTGATCATGCATTCATTTGTATTCCTACAAATTAAATAATATATATTTTCCCAAGCTAAGTTATCTTAATCAAAACAGTATGCCATCAAGCTGTCCCTTTATTCTTAATTTTAAAAAATGTTATCCTTTCATAATGGAGACACTGAAATTAACCAGAGAGAGTTTTGATGAAAGTGCAGTCTATGCAGTTCTTCCTTCCCTTGACTACTGGAAAATTTAATTCAGGCAGTTTCAACTTATGTAAAGAGAACTTTTACGAGAAAGTAGCTATGCACCCAAACTTTCCTATACCTAAAAGCTCTTTTTTCCTTCAGAAGAAAATTGAATTTGTTTCTTTTGAAGGAAAAACAAAAAAATTGTAAAAGACCAAGCAAGGAGCAATATTTAGAGTCGGGAGCTATATATCAAATTATGTGCAACCGTGTCCTGTGTCCGGCCAGAAAGTAGAGGTTAATGCATTTCCACATTGGAAAAGCCTGCAGCCCCCTTTCTTCCAGAATGCCCTCACCCCACCCCTTTCTCACTTGCACCTATCCCAGTTACCCCAAACCACCAGGCAAACCCAATAAGATTCCCAGATTCTCTGAGAAGCCCCCTAGAGCATAGTTTTCTCGTTTGAAAATAAAGATGTGATGGGGAGGTTCCTGCATCACAAAGCGATTGTAAAGGTTAATGAAGTAGAGTCTCAGAGAATACCTTAAATCCATCAGAGAGGGGTCCCTCAGGATACTGTATGACATATGGATAGAGTATAGTCTTTGGAGCAGCTAGACCTGAATTTGGGTCCCCACCAACCCTGCACTGTCACTCATTAATTACGTAACTTCGGGCAAATGACTGAAACCTTTTGGATTCACTATCCTCATCTCCAAGGATGTAGTGAAAATGGAATAAGACAGCCTAAGTAAAATGCCTGGCATAGAGTAGACACACTCCTGTCCCTTCCCCTGATTAGTCATTCTATTGTTGGGGAAGGTGCATACTACTTAGATTCTTCCAGCCCCCTTGCTTCTTCTATTTTCCTGTCTCTGCCATTTCAGTGTGTGCTGATGATAGCCAAACTGGAACAGTGAGAAAACTTTGAAATGGAATGAAACTCACAGAAATCAGGATTGGCCCTTGCTATTTTCAGCTCCAATAAAAAGGCTTGGTGCAAAAAATAAGACTTGACTATTCAGAATATGTGGAGTTTTAGATACATCATATAATTGTCACTGGTCCTATATGATGGAACCTGGTTTTATGGTTTTTTATGATTTTCCACCATAAGTTGTTTGTTTTGTCCATTGTTTTATCAGGTGATGTTAACATCCATAGAAATACAACCTCCATTGAGCATAAAGAAAACAGGTAACCATGAAGGACCAAATTTTGCTCCCAGCTACACATTCAGTCTCTTTAATTCATAGGGTATAAAAGACTACATTTGAGGAGAGAATTTTCTTCATAACCAATGTTCTTCCTGTTTAAATGTGTTGGCGTAAAACTCCTATAAAGTATATTTAACCTAGCATATTGAGTCCTTGGGCGTTTTATTTACTCTGTTATTTCTCATTTAGAGTACTCTTTCATCTGCTTCAGAAAACCCTTTCCCTGTCATGGCTCACCACCTTGTCTTAAAGTCTTCCTGCTCAGTATTTCTACCCGACTGAAAGGTCAGACAAGATGATTAGAATAACTGAATCCTCAGCAGGGTTTTCCTGTCTCTGGATTTCACTAGGGCCCAGTCTCAAACTCCTTTTGAATCCTCATCTCTATCTCTTCTGTATCTTCTGAATGTCCTTGGATATCACCTTGCTTCTTCCTCCTGACCTTAAATATTCTGCTATGTCATTTGCTTCCTGAAACAGCTCTTTGGGCCTAGATATCAGTGAGGTCTGGCTGGAAAGGAGGAACCAAGAGTGCAAGTGCAGCTGCCAAATAAAGTGTGGCAGGTGCCACCAGAGACCAACACTTGTACAAACAGGAAGGAAGGCTTAGGACCAAAAGCCAACTGATGGGCTTCCAGTGTTCCGTCGACTTGTCAATCATACCCACTGCCACATAATCCACTCAGGTCCTACAAGCAGAGAAGGCAGCTTCAGCTTCATGATGATTTGGACAGAATGTGCCCAAGGAACTCTTTGATTAGAATTCTATAGTGCTGATAAGTTTTTTTTTCATCTCAACTACCATTCTCAAATCTCTGATGAGCAATTATAACATTGGAGAGGTAGAGATACCTTTTATTGTTTTTTTTTTCTCATTAAACTTGTTTTAATGGGTCTCAAAATTCTGTGACAGATTTGTGGTCATTGTTTCCATTTAAAAGGAACTGATTTTAAAAACTAATAACTTAAAACTGCCACACAAAAACAAATGGTCCGCAAAACATTCCTTTCCTTCTGAAGGTTTTACGGTACATTGTTCTCCAAGGTACTGGAGACTAAAAGAAATATCAATATACTGATTCAGCACTCATATTCATTTGTTAAACCTGATCTCCTCGTACAACTCCACCTTCACCTTTGATCTTTCTCTCATTCTTTAGGAGTATTGGGGCTGTAGCCATTCTAACTTTTTCATGTTGGAAGGGACTGTCGATAATATGGGATGGAGGGATGGAACTAGTTGATATTCTGGAAAGGCTGGCCCCTCTGCATTTCAGGACTTATGTGGTCCAGGGACCCATCTGGAGGTTGTAGGTTTCTGGAAAGTTACTCTGGCTCATGAAACCTTTGTAGAATCTTATATAATGCCCTAGATATTCTTTAGGATCAGTTGTAATGGTTTTGGTTGGGGTTTGGCAAGGTATGATAGTAGCAGTGTCTAACTGAAGCTTGTATAAGAGTAACCTTCAGAGTGGCCTCTCAACTCTATTTGAACTCTCTGAACCACTGACACTTTATTTGTTTCACTTCTTTTTCTTCTTTTGGTCAGGATGGCATTGTTGATCCTTCAGTGCCAGGACCAGACTCATCCCTGGCAGACATCTCCCACGCTGCCAGGAAGACTTTCATCCCTGAATGTCATATTCCACATAGAGGGAAGGGCAATGGTTTCACTTGCAGAGTTGCACTTAAAGAGAGAGAGGCCACATCTGAGCAACAAAAGAGGTCCTCTGGAGGTGACTCTTAGACACCTATAGGTAGGCTAAGCTTCTCCACTACATACATACATTTCACAAGAGCAAGCCTCAATATCAAGGTCTTAGCCTATTGATTTGGATGTCCCTGATGTTTAACACAGTAGCAGGAATTTCCCCAGTGGTAAAGTTTAATAGTTCTATATTGTTTCTCCCATCCCTCAGGGGAATTTGCCAATACTTTTTGATTATTTGTTTAATATAATCTAGGATGTATACAGGCATAACATTAAACAATACAAGATTAAAGGACCTCTTTCTTATTCTGGGCTCCCTGTGTTTTGATTGTTTAAATGATCTATCCAGACAGATTGAGATAGATTATGTACTACTGAAAATTTAGTTCTGGACAAAATACACCTTTTTTCCTTTGGTCTCAAAGAGGAGGTGAAGGTCTAAAATATAGACAGAGTCTTCCTTACCCCTGTATTCTGAATTAACTTAATCCTGACCTGATCAGCTTTGTTCTTATCCCTAAATACCAGGTTATGCATGTATAAAACAGCCCCTCAAAATTCAGAAATAACGATTACCACTCCAGACTAACTGTGACTGCTATAAGAGTTTACTTTCTAGGCCCCAGTTTTTTTATAAGTATTTTTTAAATGAGATCATACAATATTTGCTCTTTTGTTTCTGGCTTATTTTGCCTCACCAAATGTCCCATATGTTCATTCACATCACTGCATGCCTTCCAACTTTGTTCCTTTTTGAAGCAGCACAATTTTCAATCATATGTGTACACCGTTATTCACCAATCTGCTTCTCAGTCAGTGCATCTTTCAGTTACCTTCATCAGCTGGGCCTCATGTATAATGTCCAAAGTCAACAGTGCATCAATTTTAGATAATTTCATTGTTCCCAAGAGGAAAATAACCAATAAACACACCCTCACCAAGTAGAAAATCCAAACCTCCCCCAACTCTTCCCTCCCCCCATCATGTATCCCTGGTATTGCTGCAGTACTGTTGATGTTTTCCTGTTAAACATAGCCCATAGCATGTAATAGCATTTTTCCCCATACCCCAAAATTATACACTCTTTGCAGTAGTTCATCCAAGAACTTATTTATAATTGTAGTGTTAATCAGTCAGACACATGAGTCTAAACAACCCCTTTCAATCATGTTCTCCTTCAGTATGGTAGTATTACTTATAGACCCACTAGTGAACTGCCTTCACTTCTATCTGTTTGCTTTCAATTAAGTTCAACCTCATTAGCTAATTGTTCACCCATCTCAAACTTCTGTGTATCTCTAGGTCCCCTATATTCTGTATTACAAGCCTCTGATTTTACCTTTACCATGGTCATAAAAGTGGAATCATACAGTATCTATCCTTTTGTGTCTGGCTCATTTCACTCAACATTACGTCCTCAATGCTCATCCATCTTGTCACGTGGTTCAGGATGTCATTTCATCTTACTGCTGCATAATATTCCACCATCTGTATATACTACATTTTGTTAATCCACTCTTCTTTTGAAGAGCACTTGGATTGTTTCCATCTTTTGGCGATTGTGAACAGAGCTGCTGTGAACATCAGTGTTCGAATCTCTGTTTGTGTCACTGCTTTCAGCTCTTCTGGGTATATACTGAGTGGTAGTATTGCCAGGTCATAGGGCAGCTCAATTTAGTTTCCTAAGGAACCGCCTAACTGTCTTTCATAGCAGCTGTACCATTATACATTCCCACCAGCAGTGCATAAGTGTCCTAATTTCTCCACATCCTCTCCAGCATTTGTAGTTTCCTGTTGGTTTAATAGCAGCCATTCTTATAGGTGTGAGGTAGTATCTCATTGTAGTCTTGATCTGCATTTCCCTTATAGCCAATGAAAATGAACATCTGTATTTGCTCTTAAGAAAAATGTCTATTCATATCTTTAGCCCGCTTTAAAATTGGGTTGCTTGTTCATTTGTTTTTGAGTTGTATGATTTCTTTATGTGTACAGGATATCAAACCTTTATCCAATGTGTGATTTCCAAATATTTTCTCCCATTGAGTTGGCTGCCTCATCACCTTTTTTTTTTTTTTTTTTGGTATGCTGTATGGTGGGGGTCACATTTCATTATTTTTCCATGTGAGTATTATAGCACCATTTTCTGAATTTTTGTTTGTTTGTTTTGCCTATTTGCTTGCTTTTGGGGAAGTACATGGACCAGGAATAAAACCTGGGTCTCCCTCATGGCAGGCGAGAATTCTACCACTGAACTACCCTTGCACCCCACTCTTTTCTATAGTCTTTTGAGGGGCACAAAAACATTTGATTTTAACGAGTTCCCATTTACCTATTTTTTTCTTTTCTTGCTTGTGCTTCGGTATGAAGTTTAGGAGGAAGCTACCTCGTATCCTAGGTCTTGAAGATGTTTCCCTACATTTTCTTCCAGGAGCTTTATGATAATGGTTCCTATATTTAGGTATTTGATCCACTTTGATTTAATTTTTGTATAGTGTATAAGATAAGGGTCCTCTTTCATTCTTTTGGCTATCGATATCCAGTTCTCCCATGCCCATTTATTGAAAAGACTACTTTGTTCCAGTTTTGTGGATTTGGGGCCTTGTTGAAGATCAGTTGACCACAGATTTGGTGGTCTATGTCTGCACTCTCGACTCAGTTCCATTGGCCAATACTTCTGTCTTTGTGCCAGTATCATGCTGTTTTGACCACTGTGGCTTTATAATAGGTTTCAAAATCAGGAATTGTTTAATCCTCCCACTTCATTCTTCTTTTTTAGGATGCTTTTAGCTATTCAGGGTCTCTTTCCCTTCCAGATGAATTTGGTAACTAGTTTTTCCAATCTTCAAAGTAGGTTGTTGGAATTTTGATTGGTACTATGTTGAATCTATAGATCAATTTGGGTAGAATTGACATCTTAACTATATTTAACCTTCCTATCCATGAGCAGGGAATGTCTTTCAACCTATTTAGATCTTCTTTGATTTATTTTAGCAATGTTATATAGTTTTCTGTGTACAAGTCCTTTACATCCCTAGTTAAGTTCATTCTTAGATGCTTGATTCTTTTAGTTGCTATTTTGACCAGAATTTTTCCTTAATTGGCTCCTCAGTTAGGTCATTGCTTGTGTATAGAAATATTACTGATTTTTGTTCATTAATTTTATAACCTGCCACCTTGCTGAAAGTGTTTATTAGCTCAACTAACTTTGTTGTAGCTTTCTCATGATTTTCCTAGTATCATTTCATCTGCAAATAGTGTAAGTTTTACTTCTTCCTTTCCAATTTGGATGCCTTTTATTTCTTTGTCCTACCTGATTTCTCTAGTTAGAACTTCTAGTACAATGTTGAATGATAGTGATGGAGGGCATCCTTGTCTCATTCCCGATTTTAGGGGAAAGACTTCAGTCTCTCTCCATTGAATATGATGCTGGCTGTGGATTTTTTATATATGCCTTTTATCATATTGAGGAAGTTTCTTTTGATTCCTACCTTTTGAAGTGTTTATATCAGAAAAGGATGTTGAATTTTGTCAGATGCTTCTTCAGCATCAGTCGAGATGATCATGTGATTTTTCCCTTTTGATTTGTTAATGTGCTGTATTACATTAATTGATTTTCTTGTGTTGAACCATCCTTGAATTCCTAGTATAAACCCCACCTGGTCATGATGTGTAATTCTTTTAATGTGTTGTTGGATTCAACTTGCTAGTATTTTGTTGAGAGTTTTTGCACCTATGTTCATTAAAGAGATTGGCCTGAAGTTTTCCTTTCTTGTAGCATCTTTGCCTGGTTTTGGTATCAATGTTGGCTTCATAAAATGAGTTACGTAGTGTTCCTTTTTCCTTAGTTTTTTGGAAAAGTTTGAGCAGCACTGGTGTTAGTTCTTTTTGGAATGTTTGATAAAATTCCCCTGTGAAGCCATCTGGCCCTGGGCTTTTCTTTGTAGGAAGATTTTTGATGACTGTTTGAATTTCTTTACTTGTGATTAGTTTATTGAGATATTCTGTTTCTCCTGGAATCAGCATAGCTTGTTTGTGTTTTTCCAGGAATTTGTCCATTTCATCTCAGTTGTCTACTTTGTTGACATATAGTTGTTCATAGTACCCTCTAATGATTTATTTTTTTTATTTCTTCAGGGTCTGTGGTAATGACCCCCCTCTCATTTCTGATTTTATTTGCATTCTTTCTCTTTTTTTCTCTGTCAGCCTTGCTAGTGGTCCATCGATTTTATTGATTTTCTCAAAGAACCAACTTTTGGTTTTATTGATTCTTTCTGTTGTTCTTTTGTTCTCCCATTCATTTAACTCTGCTTTAATCTTTGTTATTTCTCTTCTTCTATTTGTTTTGGGGTTAGTTTGCTGTTCTTTCTCAAGTTCTTCCAGGTGAGCAGTTAGGTCCTAGATTTTTGCTCTTTCTTTTAATATAGGCATTTAGGGCAATAAATTTCCCTCTCAGAACAGGCTTTGCTGCATCCCATAAGTTGTAATATGTTGTATTCTCATTTTCATTCATCTGTAGATGGCTACTGATTTCTCTAGTATTTTCTTCTTTGACCCACTCGTTGTTTAAGTATGTTATTTAATCTCCATATATTTGTGAAAGTTCTTCCTCTTTGGTGGTTATTGATTTCCAGCTTCATTCCATTATGATTAGAAAAAGGTCTTTGAATAATTTCAATGTTTTTAAATTTATAAAGACCTGTTTTGTGTCCAGTATATGATCTCTCCTGGAGAGTGTTCCATAAGCACTAGAGAACAATGTATATCCTAGTGTTTGGGGGTGTAATGACCTATATATGTCTGTTGGGTCTAATTCATTTATCAAGTTGGTTAACTTCTCTATTTCCTTGCTGATCCTCTGTCTGGTTGTTCTGTCTACAGAGAAGAGTGGTGTATTGAAGTCTCCTACTATTATTGTTGAGACATTTTTAGCTCACTTCAGTTTTGCCAGTGTCTGTCTTATGTACTTTGGACCTCCTTGATTGGGGCATAAACATTTATTGTTATTTCTTCTTGATGAATTGTCCCTTTTATTAATGTATAGTGTCCTTCTTTGTCTCTTATGATATCTTTACATTTAAAGTCTATTTTGTCTGATATTCATATAACTACTTCTGCTTTCTTTTGGTTACAGCTTGTGTACAACTTTTGAAACATCTTTTTCCATTCTTTCACTTTCAATCTATTTGTATCCTTGTTTCTAAGATGAGTCTCTTGTAAGTAGCATATAGGTGGATTATAATTTTTAATCCATTCTACCAATCTGTGTCTTTTAAGTGGTAAGTTTAGTCTGTTAGCATTCAAAGTTATTACCATAAAGGCATTTCTTGAATCCACCATCTTACCTTTTGGATTTTCTGTCAGATCTATATATTCTTTTCCCCTTTCTCTTTTTATCCTTTAAATTACCTTTACTGATATTCTTCAATTCTGTGCCCTCCTCTAGACCTCCTTCTCCTGTATTTTTTTTGGGGGGGGGGGGCGGTTGAGGGGGGAGCCAGCATAACTCCCTTTAGTATTTCTTATAGGACCAGTCTCTTGTTGAAAAATTATCTCAGCATTTGTTTTTCTGTGAAAATTTTAATCTCTCCCTCAGTTTTGAAGGACAATTTGGCTGGTACAGAATTCTTGGCTGGAAGTCTTTCTCTTTCAGATTTAAATATATCATACCATTGCCTTCTCACCTCCATACTGCCAGTTGAATAGTCTGATCTCAGTCTTATTTGGTTTCCCTTGTATGTAGAGATTGTTTTTCTCTTGCCACTTTCAGGATTTTCTGCTTTTCTTTAACGTTTGACAGACCCATTCGTATGAGTCTTGGGGAAAGCATATTTGAATTTAATCTATTTGGAATAAGGGTTGGGAAGTTTTCCCCCATTATATCCTCAACTAATCTTCCTATCCCTTTACTCTTCTCTCTCCTTCTGGGAAACCAGTGATTCTTATATTTGTATGCTTTGTTTTGTCCATCATTTCACTGAGATCCAATTCAAATTTTTCCTTTTTTTTTTTTTTTTGCCATTTGCTTTTGTGTGTTCAAAATCAGTCGCCCTGTCCTCTAGTTCACTTATTCTTTCTTCTGCCTCTTCAAATCTGCTATTGTGTGACTCTAGTATATTTTTAATTGGTCCACAGCATCTTTAATCTCTGTGATATCTGCTATTTTTCTATTCATTCTTTTAAATTCCTCTTTATGCTCCTCTAGTGTCTTTTAGACCCACTTTATGTCATTAGCCATCCCATTGATTTTATTTAGTATAGTTATATGAGAATCTTTGATTAGTTGTTCCAAGGTCTGTGTCTCCTCTGGTGTTTTAATTTGGTCATTAGGCTGGGCTACATCTGTCTGCTTAATGATTTTCTTTTGCCTTAAAGGCATGTAAATATCTTGATAGGGTTACTTTGGAGGTTGAGTTCCTTCAGTAGAGTAAAGCTCTGTATTTGCAGGATGGATGTGGAGCAGGATGCGGGCACAACAGTGCAGTGATAGGTTGCAATGCAGTTATAGGCATGGGTCAGGAATGCTATGATAGTGCGTGTATGTGTGGGGTGTGGGGCGCGAGATTGTGGAGGTGTGGTGTGGGAGCCATAAGGGCAGGGGGCAGCTCAGGCAGGCCTTGGAGCACAGGAGCAGGGCACAGTGTGGGAGACAGAGAGGTAAGGTGCAGCGGGAGGTGGATGGGGGAACTGAGCGGATGCACAGGGGCTGGTGCGCAGGCAGGATGTGGGTGGGCACGTGGATCATGGGGGTCGTTGGTATCAAGGTGCGAGGTAGATGACACAGAGGTTGGGGCGCAGGGATAGTAGGGCAGGAGTGTGGAGGGGTTCAGGGGCCCCGAGATACAGATGTGTGAGTGTGTAGCGACAGGGCACAGGTCTCAAGGGTTGCAGGGCATGGGTCAGGGGTGGGTGTTATCAGGTGGATGGGGCCCTGGCGCAGGTGTGCAGGTGCAGTGGGGGTGTTGGGTGTATACAGGGGGGCTATGCAGCACAGATGCACGTGTGAGCACCTGCCAGGTATGGGAGCAGGGCGCTAGTGCCAGGGGAGATGCAAGGGTGTGCACATGTGCAAGGCAGGGGGTTGGGGTGCAAGGGTCAAGTGTGCACGGATGTGTGGGCACCCAGCAGGGAGAATGTGGCTGTGAGCATGCGTAGGTCAGTGGGGTGGGGCTCTAGTGTGCACGGGTGTAGGGGACAGAGCCCTGGTGTGCACATGTGTAGAACTCAGGAGCTGCTGGTTGGGGTTGTGTCTGCTTGGGCTGGGGGTGGGTTTGGCCTGGATGCACAGGTCAGCGCTTGCCCAGAGCTGGGGGGCATGGGTTGGGTGCACACATATGAGTGGGCGTATTTGGGAGGTCCTTACACTGATGCACACATGCACAGAGCTGGGGTGTGTATGGCGGGGCGGGGTTGTGCGACTGTGTGGGCTGGGGGCAGCTGTGGCCCCCCACCATGAAGGTGAGCTGCTGCAGCCTGGAAGTGTAAGTGACTGCCTGCAAGCGGCGTGGGTGGGATGGGGTAGAGGGGTTGGGCAAGGGTTCACACGTGTCAGGAGGGGTGGGACGAGACTGTGCACTTGCATGGGAGCAGTGGGTCGGTCTGGGGCAGGCGTGCGCATGCGGGGTGAGGGTGTGTGGCGAGAATGCATGCGGGAGGGGGGCAGAGGGTTGGAGGTGGAGGGGTTCTGGGCAGGAACACTTGGAGCGCAGTAAGGGGGACGGGGGACAGGGTTCAGGTGTGCGGTATGTGAGGGGAGTCGTGGGTCATGGGGTGGGGGCGGCGCGTGTGAGGGTAGTCGGGCCAAGGAACACCACGTAGCTTACTTCCCATTGCCGACTTCCCCTTCCGTGCACTCCTGAGGGCTCCCGGCCTGTTTGGAAACGGGCACACTAGTCTGTTTGCACAAGTAGGACAGTCTCTGGTTCTCTGCATCTCAATTCAGCTTTTGCAACCAGGGCTTCCAATACCTTTTCTTTTGATGCAGGTGGGATATACTTAACAGCAAGATTTATATTTATTAAACACATTTAAATTACACTCTGGCATTTTCTTTTAATTGCTTATTCCTTCCTTTCATTCTCTTCACTAGTATGGGTTCATACTAGTAAACAGTTAACAGTGTAGTCTCTGAAATCAGATACCTTGGGTTCAAATCTGACCCAACAGTTTGCCATCTGTTTGGCCATAGATGATACCTTAAACCATTTGGACCTATTCACTGATTCTCACTAATGGGAACAAGAATAGTGCGTATCCAATGGGTTTGTTGTGAAATTAAATAAATTAATTCTTATAAAGATCTTAGTATCAGACACAGAGTGACACTCAGTAAATATTGTTCAGTGAACCAGTGGTGCTATGTGCTTGGCTAGTAAAAATGACTGAAAAGTTTGCTGTCCGTGGTGCTCCATACTTTGCATCTGGGCAAGCAATGAAATTCACTGCGAGCACAAACCACACAAGCAAGGAGCTAAGTCAGATGAACTATGATCCTCAATGGCATAGTCATTCATTCATTCATTCATTCACCTTGAATATTTATTGAGTACCAACTGT
Organism: Myrmecophaga tridactyla; assembly: GCA_004026745.1. NCBI lineage: Eukaryota > Metazoa > Chordata > Mammalia > Pilosa > Myrmecophagidae > Myrmecophaga > Myrmecophaga tridactyla. The sequence continues at coordinate 17,527 of PVIY010015073.1, forward strand.
GTGCTAAACACAGGTCTAAGACATGGAAATAAAAGTGCCAACAAATGCGGCGGCTGCCGTGCTGGAGGTCTGGAGTTTCATCCCTGGTGCCTCCTGCCCATATGCAAATTTAAAAAAAAAAAAAAACTGCCAACAAAGACAATTACCCCTTCTCCTGTAGCTTTTTTCTAATGGGGGAAGGTAGACAATAAATTAATTAAAAGTCAATATATGTATACACATACACAGCAGAGAGTGAAAAGCACTGTGCAGAGAATTTAAATGGGGTAATATCCTAGTTTGGCTGTTCAGGGAGGGCCTCTAAAGAAGTGATATTTAAGCTGAAATCTGGAGGAATTGGTCCAAGTACAATCAGAGAGAAAGAATTCTAGGCAGAGGGAACAGCAAGTACAGGATTCTTAAGATAGGAAGAAGGCCAGTTTGACAGGAGGTTAGTGAGTACAAGGGTGAATAGGTGAAATAAAGCTGGAGGGGTAAGCAGAGTCCAGACTTTCTAGGCTTTATACACCAAAGAAAGGAATTTGGATTTTATTCTAACTATGATGAGAAGCCCCTGGAGGGCTGTGACCCAGAAGGTGACATACTTTAAGTTTCTTAAAGCTCTCTCTGTCTTGCTCCCTCTTGTACTGTTGCTGGGCATGGCTGGCCCTGTAAACTGTGGTATTTATTATCTTTGAAGAAGCTATCTCAACAGCAACAAAGAAAAAAGTGCTCAGTCAAGAGGCCATCACACTCAGATCTTAAAAGCATTATTTGTGCTTTGGGGAGGTGACAAGTTGAGAGCAGTAATTGAAGCAGGAAGTTGGCCATCTGTCCTGAGACTTGAAGACCAAGAAAGCTAGTATCAAGGACTGTGGTGAACATGAAGCTTGGGTCCTACATTCTGGCACCCTTTTCTTCATGAGTTCACTATGCCCTCCTAGTTATTCTGATATTCCAGAAAGAATTGATGGATTTACCCTGGCTAAGAATTGATGAGCCAGTATGATGTGCCACTATCTAAATCCCAAGGACCCTCAACTACCATAGATTGTTTGTCTTCACTGTGTTCCTAATTTTCCACGTTTTTAAGATGGTATGATTAAAGGAATGCTCATCTGACCTACGCCACAGCTGACTGGACCATGCAGGGAACAAACCTACACTTTTAACTCTTTCAGCACTATTTTATCAGTTAAGTCATCCATCTCCATGGGGAGAAAGAGCACAGCGTAAATGGGTTTATCTTCCTCACTAGGCTATATACTTTTTTTAACTTTTTATTTTGAAATATTTTCAAATATACAGGACAGTTAAAAATTAATGCACACTCCATATAAAGAACTCCAGCATACCCCTACCCACCTGAGATACCCAGATCCACCAATTTTAACATTTTGACACATTTACACATTATACTATCAATTTATTATCTGAACACTTGAGCACAGTTTGTATACATCCTGATCCTTGAACATTTATTACTGCCATGTACATTTCCTAAGAACAAGGATACTCATGTAACTACCCAAAGTGTACTTATCAAGTTCAAGAAATTTAGCATTGATATTCAGCTTACAGACTATATTCCAATTTTTTCATATGTGCCTATAATGTCCCTTTGAACCTTTTCACCTCCCTTCTTAAATCCCTCCCAGAATCATGTATTGCACTTAATTATCTTTGTCTCTTTAGTTGTTTTTTTTTAATTGTGAAAACATATATACAACATAAACTTTCCCATGTCAACCACTCTGAAACCTACCATTCAATGTGATTAATTACATTCACAATATTGTAGTGACCTTAATACCGTCAATTACAAAACTTTATTTCCCCAAAGAGAAACCCTACACTCATTATGCATTAACTCCCCTTTGCCCCTGCCTCCAGCCCCTGGCAACCTGCATTCTAACTTCTGACTCTATGAGCTTGCATATTCTCCAATATTTTCTCTATAGTTACCATGGGGCTTAAATTTAACATACTATATCTATAACAATCTTGTTTCTTTGGTCACTGTTTTAATTTCATCACTGCTAAAGCAAATACCATGCAATGGGTTGGCTTAAATAATGGAAATTTATTGGGTCATGGTTTTGAGGCTAGGAGAAGTCCAAAACCAAGGCATTTACAAGGTGATGCTTTCTCCCAAAAGACTGGCATTCTAGGGCTGGCTGTGAGTGATCCTTGGTCCTTGGCTTTTCTGTCACATGGCAATGCACATGGTAGCCTCTTCTGGCTTCTTGGTTCCATCAATTCTGACTTTGACTGCACTCCCTGTGGCTTTCTCTCTGTCAAATTTTCACTCTGCTTATAAGGGACTCCAGTAATCCAAATTAAAGCCCAATGTGATTCATTTGGGTCACATCTTAACTGAAGAAAATTTTGAAGAGATTTTATTTACAATGGGGCCATACCCACAGGAATGGAATAAGTTTAAGAACATGTTTTTCTGGGTTGCACAGTTCCAACCCCCCACCCCCCAGTCTACCCTCTGGACCCCAAAAAGACATGTTCATTCTACTTGCAAAATACATTCATTCCATCACAAAACCCCAAAAACCTTAAGTGATCTCAGTAGCAATGCTATGTACAGCCCCATCATAATTGGCTGTGGGTGTGGTTTGCCCTGTGGCACAATTCCCTTCTGTCTGTGAACCTGTGAAACGTAGAGAACAAAGTTATTTACTTCTAGTATACAATGGTTGGACAGGCATAGGATAGACATTCCCATGCCAGGAGGGAGAAATTGGAAGGAAAACAGGGGTCACAGTTCCCCAACAATTTCAAACACCAGCAGGCAAACTCCATTAGATTTCAAGGTCTGAGGATCTTGGAAAACATCCTCTACGGATTGATGTTGTTTTTTACCAGTCCTGATGGAATGGCAGCCCCACCCTTTCCAAGTGCTTGTGTAGCAGCCTTGCTCTCTCCAAACACTGGGGAGAAGATTTCACTCTCTTCAAGTATCTTGATGATGGATAGACTTCCAAATGCTAGGACACAGGTCCCACCATCTTCGAGCACTGGGGTGGCAGTGAACAACAGGGAGCCCCCTCCGAGCACCAGGGCAGATGGTGTGCCCACTCCAAATGTAAGGGTGAACTTGCACTTTCCACACACATGGGTGGGCCCATTCTCTTGGTCTGAAGAAATCTGTTGGCCCAGACTTTGGCTTCCATGGGTCTGCCCTTGAAGTCATTCTTGCTTCAATTTGTCCCTTCTCTGTCCCTTTCAGTCCAGGCTTGCAGTGGTTCTGCTCATACAAGTTTTCACAAAAACCTTGTTGGCTTTGTGAGCAAGATAGAGACCAAACCATCAGACAATAGAACTTTCCACAGATCCTTCATGCATAACTGCATCTGTAGTCCTAACTTCTTCTGAAATGCTAACTGGACCTATGTTCCTTTAAACCCTCACATGGAGCTCTATTCTCTGGGGACTTCCTTTTTGAAGCTCAGAGAGGACCCTCATAGAGCTGCTTCTTGCCCTATTTTCAGAGCACACTAAATAGGCTCTGAATTTTCCAAACCATCAATTTCTGATTTCTTTGTGCTTAGGAGTTCAGTTCTCAGTTTATCCTTTTCCTCCCACATTTTACTATAATCTACAAGGAGAAACCAGGCTGCACTTCCCACACTTAGCTTGGAAATCTCCTGAGCTAAATATCCAAGTCCATTTTCAATTACTGCCTTCCATCCAGCATTAAAACTAAATTTCACCAAATTCTATTCCACTTCATAACAAGGGTTGCCTTTCCTCCAGTTTCCAATAAAACACATTCATCGTTTCCTTCTAAATCCTCATCAGAAGTACCTTTTAGCATCCATATCTCTACCAACAGTCTCTTCAAAGCAATCTAGTCTTTTTCTACAAAGCACTTTAAAATTCTTCCAGCCTCTACCCATTATCCCATTCCAAAACCATTTCCACATTTTTCATATTTTCAATAGCAGCACCCCACTCTCCTGGTACCAAAAACTGTCTTAATTTCCTGGCTGCCAAAGTATTCCAAAGTTTTCCAAGTATTGCATGCCAAATACCATGCAAAGGGTTAGTTTAAACAATAGGAATTTATTGGCTCATGGTTTTGAGGCTGGGAGAAATCCAAAGTCAAGAAAGCATCAAGGTGATGCTTTCTGCCAGAAGACTGTGGCACTCTGAGAATGGCTACTGGCAGTCCTTGTTCCTTGGCTTTTCTGTTATATGGCAGTGCACATGGCAGCCTCTCCTTGGTTCCCAGTTCTGTTGACTTCCAGCTTCTGGCTGCTCCCTGTGGCTTTTTCTCTCTCTGTGATCTTCCCTGTAAGGCTTTCAGTAAAAGGATAAAGACCCAGTCTGACTCATCTGAAGTAACCTCATCAAAAGGTTCTATTTATAAGAGTTCACACCCACAGGAATAGATTAAGTTTAATAACATGTTTTTTCTGGGGTACATAGCTTCAAACCACCGCAGTTTCTGATGAGAGGGCAGAACTTGATCTTGTGGAGCCTCCCTGGTAGGTGACACATTGCTTCTCTCTTGCAGCTTTCAGAATTCTCTCTTTATCTTTGCCATTATATCTTTGATTATAATAATGGTGCAGTGTGGCACTAGTTGGTTTTATCCAGTTTGGAGTTCATTGAACATCTTAGATGTGTATATTCATGTCTTTGATTAAATTTGGGAAATTTTCAGCCATTATTTCTTTCAATAGTCTCTCTGCCCCTTTTTTTCTTCTCCTTCTGGGATTCCCACAATGATATATTGGTATGTTTGATACAAACCCACAGGGTCCTGGTTCTGTTATTTTTCTTCATTCTTTCTTCTTTCTGCTCCTCAAACTGAATGATTTCAATTGTCTTATCTTCAAGGTCTCTGAGTCTGTCTTCTGCCAGCGCCAATCTACTGTTGAACTCCTCTACAGAATTTTTAATTTCTGTTACTTGTGGTCTTCAGCCCTGTTTGGTTCCTTTTCACAACTGCGTATCTGAATTGATCTTCTTTCTGTGTCCAGCTATTGTTTTCCCGATTTCATTTAGTTCTTTGTCCATGTTTTCCTCTAGCTCTTTGAGCATAATTAGGACCACTTTTTGAAGTCTTTGTCTGGTATGTGCCAGGTCTGATCCTCCTCATTGATGACTTCTAATGATTTAATCTCCTCCTGTGCCTGGGCCTTCACTTCCTGTTTCTTTATTACCTTTGTAATATTTTATTAAACCTAGACATTTTGATATTTTAATATTATCACTGGAATTTAGACCCTGAGGCATCTGTTCCTTACAAGATTGTATGGCCCTTACCTTTTAGTCTTGAGTGAATAAATTCTTTTTTTTCCTTACAAAAGGTCAAATTTAGTTTTCCCACAATTGTTGATTCCAGTCTTGTGTTTTTTGTCTTAATTCTGTAAGCTTTTATTCTAAGGGGATTCATTTTCAGGAATATAAAATTGAAAATTTTTAAGTTTCAATATTTATCTTAAATGCTATCCTATCATGGCAAGATTTTCTTGGAGGGCAGAATCTTAAGACCCAGCTGGACATTCCCGCCTTGCACTTGGCACTCTGCTCTGGGGCTAGCTGGTGGCCTTGGGCCATGAAGGCACAGCAGAGTGGAGCAAAAACAGTCTTACTCCAGGGACACAAGTCTTCCATGGCCCTGTGTCCACCCAGCTCCAGCAGCAGTCAGTAAATTTTATTGAATGTTACTGTGTATCTAACGTCATTCAATCCTCATAGTAACCCTCTGAGGTAATTCAATCTTCACAATAACCCTCTGAGGCAAGCAGTTTAGCCACGGAGAGTCTAATTAGTTTGCCCAAGGACACATAACTAGAATGTACCAGGGTTAAACCCAGGATGACTCCACAAGTTTAGGTGCCCTACTCCAGCACCATCACCTATTTATTTTACTATATTCCCCAATATGTATCACAGTATTTGGTGGATATTTTAATTTTTTTTTTCTTTATGCATTTTTTTAAATTTTTTATTACTTTTTAAATTTTTTTTAAATACCAAAAAACATCAAACAAACGCAAACATTCACAACTTTTGATCATTCCATTCTACATATATAATCAGTAATTCACAGTATCATCACATAGTTGCATATTCATCATCATGATCATTTCTTGGAACATTTGCATCTATTCAGAAAAAGAAATAAAAAGAAAACAAAAAAATTCATACATACCATTACCCCCCATCCCTCCCCCTCACCAATCACCAGGAGTTCACTCTAAATTTATTTTAACATTTGTTTGGTGGATATTTGTAGATACTTAGTAAGTTATTCTTGAATGAATAAATGTTTATTGCTCTGATAATTTACCAATGCTGCCTTGAAGAAACAATCTAGCCTTGCTACCCATAAAGCTTATCTACTTAGACTTTGTGTGGAATTGCTCCTGAGACCAGCCTCAGTAATCAGAACTTAACCTACATGAGGACTTATGTACTTAACCTACATAAACTATCCTTGCCATTGTGCAATTAGGCATATTTCCCCCACTCCTTTAATCATCTCTTAGGAACAGTGGTTCTCACCTGGAGGGATAATGATGGGGAAGACACATGGAAACCACCTAAAACTATAGAAGTTCCACCTGCAACGTCTCCCCTCCACTAAATATCTTATTCTATCTGGTATCTGGGTAGGGGATGGAATGTCTAATTTGGCAAAAGTTGCCAGGTGTTTCCGATATATTTCCCCATGTACTTCCACCACCCCAACCTCACATACGCACCTCCCCAACCTCACATACACACCTTCTCTGAAAATAACCACCACTTTAGAATAAGTCCATTCTTTTCTTTTCATTTAAATAGAGGTTGGTTTCCTTAGAATCTAAATGAAATGATGAGGTTTTGTGCTTGAATATAGAAGACACCCAGAATTCCAACTGAGTTTTTTTTAGGTAATTATTCTCTGCACTTTGCAGATAGGTTTTGACTGAAGATGACTTACATATTTGTGTTTCCTTGTATCATTTTCAGAATCCATCTTCTAAAGTATAGTACATAGTTTGCATTCAAATTATATTCAAGCATAATAAATGTTATAGAGCTGCACTGTCCATTTGAACAATGGTGGGAATGTACTTTTTTCTGCTCTGTCAAATACAGAAGTCACTAAGCACATGTAACTTTTGGGCACTTGCAAGGTGGCTAGTGAGTCTGAGGAACGGAATTTTTAATTATGCTTAATTTTCATTCATTTAAATTTAAATAGTGAAGTGTGCCTAATGGCTACTATATTGCACCATGTACATATAGATAAATATACTTTTGTGTTTTTTTTAACCAAAATGATGTAGAACTAGGACGCATTCTACTTTTTTTAATCTTTTTATAGATCCAAAACAACAACAACACTTTTTAAGACCCAAGAAGAAATTCTAGAATGCTTACATTTCCACTGGGCAATGAATTCATAATGAAATAGGAAGTTCTGACCTAGGAGTAGATGAAAGCAGGAAGCAGGAAAGAGACACTCCCAGGGGAAGCTCCCCAGTAAAATCCTAGTAGTCTGTAAGAGACAAGAGAGAGGCTGTCAAGAAGAGAGAAATTTCCCCTCAGAGGAACATCTAAATGTGTTTTTAGCCACCTATCACCCAGAGAGAGGCTGGGGTGGCAGTGTTAAATTGGTGCGATTGGAAAACAGGGAGCTTAACTAAAGTACAAGACCAGCTGAGGTGTTTTAGGTGCATTTAAGCTGGTGGACCATCATTCTTAAAGTCCAGAAGGTGGCTGATGCCGCCTATATGGCAGATTTGAAACTCAAATCTTTTTCATTTTATAAAGCTAGCATTTTCATTCAAAATACCATTCCACAAAAACAGGATTATGCTCACTTTTCATTAAAATCTAATGTAAAAGTCATTTGTGACCTAGGATTTGGAGAGAGAGAAGGTGGTAGGGTAACAGAAGTACTAGAAACAGAGGTTCAATTGCAAAAAGATGTGTTTTTCTTTGATACAAGAGAAGTAGTTACTCAAGGATCGAAGTTGTAAAGGAATAGAAAACTGCAAACGTCCCTTTTTGGACTCAGAAAAGAGAACAGAAATGAATTCTGAGCTAGGAAAATGTTTCTCATTTTCCTATGGCGTTTCATATGGAGGTCAAAAACATCCTTCTAGGCTTTTTGGATTGCATAAGAATTTTTAAGATTTGGGCTTTCATTTTTACCAATAATAAAGTTAAAACTTATCTTTGTTCAGTGAGAATTCTCAGTTGAAAGTCATGTTCAAAGAATGAGATTTTGGCTTTTTAAAGTAAAGATTTCTCAAATGCTGACTGAGAAAATTTACAAGAGCTCTTAGAGGACTATTTTTTTAAAAGGAGTCCTTGGTTTATTTAAGTTTGGAGATCAGTGACACAGGAGGCAGTCTACACACATAATTTAATTTTTATTTTATTGAAAGAATTAAAGCAGATTTCTAACTTAGCCCTTAGTTTGCTTATGAAGGGTTTAAACATCTCAAAACCTAGAGTGCAGGCTAGATATATTACTAATATTACATTGCTTATTGGGTGTCATCACTTAGAAATCATTGTTTTTCTATTAAAAATGGGAAGCAGCATGGTGGGACGGTCCTAAGCCATGAATCAGATAGAAGTCTTTTACCCTGACTGTCCAACAGGCAATATCGCTTTTCTATAAAATGAAGCAAGTGGGTAATTTTAGGCTTCTGATCAACAAAGATGGCAGTATAAGACACTCTAGGGTGCCATCCCCCACAGAATCTTTGAACCAGTAGCAAAAGCCATCTTCCTCAAAACTTCAGAAAACATTTAAAAGGTTGCAGTAACTGAGTAAGTATCAAACCAAGAAAACCCCACTTTGAAAATGATAGGAGCCTTCCATGCGGAAGACCTGGGTTTGATTCCAGGACCATGCCCAAAAAAAAAAAAAAAAAAATTATAGCTGATGCTTGCTTTCACCTTGCTGGCCCCCTCCCACTTCCTCCCTAGTGCAGTATGGACCCCATCTACACTCTTGTTGTGGATCCCTGGCCGTGCCCAAGAAGGAGCAGAGTAAGTCCTATTTGCATACTGGTGGGCCTGTATGCTAGTGCCAGTCGGGTGACTGCCTGAAAAACTGAACCAGGAAGTTCTCTGCTTGCCCTCCCAGAACCTGCCCTTCAGGCAGAAGCAGCTTGCAGGCAGCTGAAGAAGGGTAAGAAACAATTAAGTGGAAGCAGCCTAGGGCAAAGGTTTACCTACTTTAAGATTTCCATACAGCATGAAAAGGGGAATAAGTCTTATTTCATAAGAAGAAGAGGGGGCATTCTGATTCCTGTAAGCAGGGAAATTCCTAAGACCACAGGAAAGCACAAGCCCAGAACGAGACTCAAGCTCAGAGAGGAAGGAGTGGACTCTGTACTGCACATTTGGGCTGATCTTCTGGATAAGAGGGACTCTGAAGGAGAACAGTAGCCAACACGGAGCCACTTTGTAAAGACTATGAAAGGTGCGTCTTTGTTTTCATTAGCGCCTAGCATTCAAGGAAATCTCTGTCATCATCTAGCTGGATACAAATTTAAGGAACAGAGAGTATAGAGACTAAATCATAGAGCTAACCCTTTAAAATATTAAAATGTGGCAGTGTGCCACAAAAGTTTACAAGAAAAACAAGAAACAGGTAATTATGGCCCATCCAAATGAAAAAATAAAAACCCAGAAACCATGAATGAAGAAGACCAGAGTTTGGACATACATGACAAAGAATTTTACAATAATGATCCTCATAAGAGAAATGCAGAGAAAGAAATAAAGGATATCAGAAAAGTGACAAACAAAATGAGACTCTTAATAAAGCGATAGAAAATTTTAAAAGGAACCATCCAGAAATAATAAGTTAATTGAAAAGTTCCCTGCAGAGTTTCAGTAGCAGATTGGAGCTGGCAGAAGAAAGGATCAGTGATCTTGAAGAGAAGACAATTGAAATGATTCCTGAGGAGTAGGAAAAAAAAAAGAATGAGAAAAAGTTGAAAAGAGCTAAGAAACTTATGGGATACCATCAAATGTTATGAATATATGCATTATGGGAGTCCCAGAAGGAGGTAAAAGAGAGACTGGAGCAGAAGGAATATTCAAAGAAATAATGGCAGAAAACTTCCCAAGTTTAACAATAAAAAAAAATGAATGTAAACATTATGAAGTTCAATGAACCCCAGAAAGGATAAACTGAAAGAGTATACATCCAGGCGCGTAGCAATCGAACTGTTAAATGCCAAGAACAAAAAGAGAATTCTGAAAGCTGCAAGATAATAGCAGTGCTACATTCAAGGGAGTCCCAAAAAGATTAAATGCTGATTTCTCATCAGAAACCATGGAGGGAAGAAGGCATTGAGAAAAAATGTTTAAAGAACTGAAAGAAAATAATAGCTAATCAAGAATTTCTTATCTGTTGAGACTGTCTTTAAAAATCAGGAGGAGATTAAGACATTTTCAAATAAACAAAAGCTGAAGGAGTTCAGCAACTTAGACCTGCCCAACGAGTAATGCTAAAGGAGTTCCTTCAGACTACAAGGAAGGGACACTGGGCAGTGGATCAAAGTGGTATAAAGTAATAAAATCTCTGTAAAGTTGATCATATGAGTAATTACAAATGCCAGTACTATTGTATTGTACTGGTTAGTATGTATTCCACTTTCTGCTTCTTACAGGTACTAAAATGAAAATACACAAAAAGTTATGATAAATTTATGCTTTTGTACATACAATGTATAAATATGTAATTTGTAACAAGTACAACAAAAAGGGAGGGATAGAGTGGTATAGGAACAATGTAGGTGTATACTATTGAAAATAGATTGATATCAAATAAAATGTGATTGTTATAGATTTAGGATGCTAAATTTAAGTCCCATGGTAACCAAAAAGAAAATATCTGAAAGATGCATACTAAAGGAAATGGGAAGGGACCCAAAGTGATATACTACCAAAAAAATCCAATAAGGACTTCTTGGAAGATGGCAGAATAGGCTAGGCAGAACTCACTCCTTCACCATGAAACAACTAGAGAACAGGCAGAAAAGGACCAAAGCAGCAGTTCCAGAGTCTGGGTGACCAGAAGGACCTCTGCATTATATAAAGAGGACCTGGATGGAAAAGCAGAGAAGTGATGACTGAGAAATTGGGGTGTGCGCACTCAAACATGACCACCCCTAAGATCCACTGCAGCACTGTGTCTGGATCAGGCAGCTGGAAAGCCGCACACCCCTGCTTCAGAGAGGTAGGGGAGGCAATCCCCGCAGTCCCGCAGCCTAGCATTCCTGTCCGGGAACCCGGGAGCCACTGTCCACACACAGAGACCCTGCTACGGTGCCCAGTGCCTACCGCCCACACCCAAGGCAGGCCACTGCAGGCATCTGGACTTGGGGGAGTCTGGAATCCTCCCCTCCAGAGGAGAGGGGTCACTGAGCAGAGCTCATCTGACAACTGATCAGTGAGAGAGACACTCTGGGTCCTACTGCCTTGATCTTATTTACATAGGAGCTCAGGGCACTCACTGCATATATGAGCAGAGAGGCAGGGGCAATATAGCTGCATAGCAACACCAGGCATCCTTCCCCTACCCCCAAGGTGGTCTTGATGGCCAGCGAAAAGCAGAGGATTCCTGGGCCATCTCCTGGCTGGAGAAGTTGAACCTCTCAGTCCCACAGCCTGGAGTCTTTTCACATGGCAGCCTGGGAATCACCAGACCCATCACTCCTACAAGCCAGAGTCTTCGCCATGGTGCACAGTGCTGATTCCCCATCCCTGATACCAGCTGCTTCCAGCATCCCCTGGGACTTACAATCTTAACTGGATTTTCACCTGGTCTGGACCATGCCCAGAGGGCTGCCAGAGTCAGGGAGAGGCATGGTTTGGGGGAAGGGGCAGTCCAAGATCGCCATCTGCTGGAAAGACTGGGAAAGTACAGTCTGGCAAGCTGCTGCTCTACCCAGCCTCTAACAGACTTCTGAAAAGGGCTGCACTCCCTGAGTTAGACCCTGGCTTAACTAGGAATTAGCCTGGGAATTATTGACAAACCAAGTGCCAAAGGAGACATTCAATGCAAACCCAAGCAAAAACAAAATATTGGATGAACAAAGGAAAAAAACTTTCAAAATAATCTTATCGGGTGGTATGACAGTGGCTTAGTGGCAGAATTCTCACCTGCCATGCTGGAGACCTGGGTTTAATTCTTGGTGCCTGCCCATGCAGAATAAATCAATAAACAATAACCTTATCAAGATAATCAAATGCCAAGAAATCAGCAAAAAAAAAAAAATCAAACCCTATGAAGAAGCAAAGAGATATGGCCAAGCCAAATGATCAGATTAAAAAGCCAGATGAGACACAGAATTTGGAACAACTAATCAAAAATGTTCAAACAAATATCCTAAATATAACGAGTTGGTCAAGGAGATAAAGGATATCAAGAACACACTAGAAGAGCATAAAGAAGATTTGAAAGAACAAATAGAAAAATAGCAGATCTGCCCATAATGAAAGATACTGTAGATCAAATTTTAAATGTAGGGAGACACAACACAGCAGATTTGAGGAGCCAGAGGAAAGAGTAATGAACTAGAGGACAAAGCAGTTGAAACTGGATGCCCAAAGGAACAAATGGTGAAAAGGATGGGAAAATATGAATTGGATCTCAAGGAAATGGTGGACAACATGAAGCACACAAATGTAAGAATCATTGGTGTCCCAGAAGGAGAAGGGAAGAGTAAAGAGCTACAACGATTATTTGAAGAGATCATTGGGGAAAATTTCCCCACTCTTATAAAACACATAAATATGCATATCAAAGAAGTAAAGAAAAAACTCTAAATAGAATAAATCCAAATAGACCCATTCCAGGACATGTACTAATCAGACTGTCAAATGCTCAAGAGAAGGAGAGTCATGAGAGCAGCAAGAGAAAAGTGATTCACCAGATACAAGGGGAGCCACAAAAGACTAAGCGCTGCTACTTGTCAGGCACCATGGAAGCGAGAAGGCAATGGTATGATATATTTAAGATTCTGAAAGAGAAAAGTTGCCAGCCAAGAATTCTTTATCCAACAAAGCAGTCCTTCAAAAGTAAGAGATTTTGAAATTTTCACAGATGAACAAATGCTGAGAATATCTATTAAAGCAAGAGACCTGCCCTGCAAGAAATAATAAATGAAGTTCTCTCAGCTGAAAAAAAAAAGATAGGAGAGAGAGACTTGGAGGAGAGTATAGAAATTATGATTATCAGTGAGGGTAACTAAAAGGATGAAAAGATAGAAAAATACTAGATCTGACAAAATCCAAGTGATAAAATTGATGGACAGCTTTTACAGTAGTAATGCTGAATGTTAATAGATTAAACTCCCCAATAAAAACACATGGCACAATGGATTAAAAAATATGTAAATCATCTATATGTTGTTTGCAAGAGACCCATTTAGACCCCAGAATACAAATAGGTTGAATGTGAATGGATGGAGGCTTCTCTCTCTCTAAGCCAATAAGTGAACTCACTGCCCTCCCCCCTCTATGTGGGACATGACTCCCAGGAGTGTAAACCTCCCTGGCAACATGGGACAGAAATCCTGTGATGAGCTGGGACTCAGCATCAAGGAATTGAGAAAACCTCGACCAAAAGGGGAAAGAGAGAAATGAGACAAAATAAAGTGTCCGTGGCTGAGAGATTTCAAACAGAGTCAAGAGGCTATCCTGGAGGTTATTCTTATACATTATATAGATATCCCCTTTTTAGTTTATGGTGTATTAGAGTGGCTAGAGGGAAGTACCTGAAACTGTAGAGATGTGTTGCAGTAGCCATGTTTCTTGAAGATGATTGTATAATAATATAGCTTTTACAGTATGACTGTGTGCTTTTGAAAAAAGAATTGACACTTAAAAAATGAAAGTGAATGGATGGAAAAAGATATTCCGTGCAAGCAATAACCAAAAAAAAAGTGGAAGTAGCTATGTTAATATCAGATTAAATAGACTTTAAAGGCAAAGATGTTGTAAGAGACAAGGAAGAACCAAAATCATTCTAGCCAATCCTAAAGAACACCTAGGGCATTATATAAGATTATACAATGCACTAGAGTAACTTTCCAGAAACCTACAACCTCCAGATGGGTCCCTGGACCAGATAGGTCCTGAAATCTAAAGGTCCCAGCCTCTCCAGAACATCAGCTAGTTCTATCTCCCGACCCCTTATTATTGGCAGCACTTCCAGCATGAAAAAGGTAAAATGGGCATAGCCCAAATACCCCTAAAGAATGGGGGAAAGATCAAAGGTGATGGTGGAGTTATCTTTGAAATCTGTTCTACAACTAATTGTTATGTGCTTTGAAATTTATTGGGTGTTTTTTTGGTAAATATGTTATTTTTCCAAAAAAAGAAAAAATGTGATGATAAAATATATATTTCTTGTAGCCGCCAATGTTCTGGAGCAGCTAGAAGGAAAAATCTGAGATGATGGTATAGTAGCCCATGACAAACTCTGGGATCTGTCCTGTAACTACTTGTTGAAGAATACTTAGAAAACTATTGCTTTTTTCTTTCTTTGCTTTGTATATATGTTATATTACACAATTTAAAAAGCTAAAAAGGAGAGACAAAGAAGGACACTATATATTAATAAGAGGAATTCACTGTGGAAACTTAATTGGGTTATCTCCACAGAGATGTGACTCAGTCAATTGTGGGTATTAAACTTGATTAGCTGGAGACATGTCTCCACCCATTCTACGTGGGTCTTGATTAATTTACTGGACTCCTATAAAAGAGGAAACATTTTGGAGAGAGTGCCTTTTAAGAATGAGGAGAGAGCCACAGAACCATGACGGAAGAACGAGAGACCCACAGAGTCCACCAGCCAGCAACCTTTGGAGATAAAAAGGGAAAGTGCTTCCTGGGGAGCTTCATGAAATAAGAGGCCTGGAGAGAAAGCTAGCAGAAGCTGCCATGTTTGCCATGTGCCCTTCCAGCTGAGAGACAAATGTTGAACGTCATCAGCCTTCTTGAACCAAGGTATCTTTCTCTGGATGCCTTAGATTGGATGTTCTTGCTTTAATTGGACATAGACTTGCTTTAATTTGGACAATTTCACAGCCTTAGAACTATAAAAATTTCCTCTTTTAAAAAGCCATTTCGTTTCTGGTATATTGCATTCCAGCAGCTAGCAAACTAGAACATTCACCAAAAAGAAATAACAAGCGTAGATGTTTATGCACCCAATCAAGGTGTTTCAAAGTACATGAGGCAAACACTGGCAAAACTGAAATGAGCAATAGATGTTTCTACATTAATAGAAGGAGACTTCAATTCCTCACTCTCCTCAATAGATGGAACAACTACACGGATCACTAAATAATTAGTGAACCTAAATAATATGATAAATGAATTAGACCTAACAGACATATATAGGTCATTGCATCTCAAAACAGCAGGATATACATTCTTCTCAAGTTCCCATGGAACATTCTCCAGGATAGATCATATGCTGGGGCACAAAACAGGTCTTAATAATTTCGCAAAACAGGTCTTGATAATTTTTGAAAGATTGAAATTATTCTAAGTACATTCTCCAATCACAGTGGAATGACGTTGGAAATCAATACCCACCGAAGAACCAGAACTTTCAAAAACATATGGAGGTTAAACAACATCCTCTTAAACAATCAGTGGGTCATAACAGAAAATGCGAGAGAAATCAATAAGTACTGAGAGATGAAGGAAAATGAAAATACAACATATCAAAACTTACGGAATGCAGCAAAGGCAGTGCTGAGGGAAATTTAGAGCTCTAAACATTATATTAAAAAGCAAGAAAGCTAAAACCAAAGGCCTAACTGACCAACTGAAGAGACTTGAGAAAGAGTGGCAAATTAACCGCAAAGCACAAGTAGAAGAAAAGAAATAACAAATATTAAAGCACAAATAAATGAATTGGAGAATAAAAAAAAGAGAATCAATAAAACCAAAAATTGATTCTTTGAGAGGATCAACAAGATTGACAAACACTTAGCTAGACAGGAAAAGTCAAAAAGAGAGAAGATGCAAATAAATAAAATCAGAAATGAGAAGGGGATCATTACCACAGACCCCAAAGAAATAAAAAAGATCATAAGATATTCTCACAAGCCGTGTGGACAACCAAAGCTATAGGCTGAGCCGCCAGTCTTGGGGTTTGTTCATATGAAACATAACCCCACAGGGGATAGGTCAAGCCTACTTAAAATTTAGGCCTAAGAGTCACCCCCAAGAGAGCCTCTTTTGTTGCTCAGATGTGGCCTCTCTCTCCAGCCAACACAACAAGCAAACTCACCACCCTCCCACTGTCTACGTGGGACATGACTCCCAGGGCTGTGGACCTTCCTGGCAACGTGGGACATAAATCCTAGAATGAGCTGAAACTCAGCATCAAAGGATTGAGTAAAACCCTAGAATGAGCTGAGACTCAGCATCAAGGGATTGAGAAAACCTTCTCGACCAAAAGGGGGAAGAGTGAAATGAGACAAAGTGTCAATGGCTGAGAGATTCCAAACAGAATCGAGAGGTTATCCTGGAGATTTTTCTTACGCATTAAGTAGATATCACCTTGTTATTCAAGATGTAATGGAGAGGCTGGAGGGAACTGCCTGAAAATGTAGAGCTGTGCTCCAGTAGCCATGTTTCTTGAAGATGATTGTATAATGATATAGCTTTCACAATGTGACTGTGTGGTTGTGAAAACCTTGGGTCTGATGCTCCTTTTGTCTACCTTGTCAACAGACGAGTAGAACATATGGAATAAAAATAAATAATAGGGGGAACAGATGTTAAAATAAATTTAGTTTGAAATACTAGTGATCAATGAAAGGGAGGGATAAGGGGTATGGTATGTATAAATTTTTTTTCTGTTTTTGTTTTATTTCTTTTTCTGAATAGATGCAAATGTTCCGAGAAATAATCATGATGATGAATATGCAAAAAGAAGAAAAAATCATAAGAGGATACTATGTACAACTACATGCCAACAAACTAAACAACTTAGATGAAATGGACAATTTCTTAGAAATACACAAACATTCAATGCAGACTCAAGAAGAAATAGAAGACCTCACCAAATCAATCACAAGTAAAGAGATTAAATCAGTCATCAAAAATCTCCCTACAAAGAGAAGCCCATGGCCAGATGGCTTCACAGGGAAATTTTATCAAACATTCTAAGAAAAATTAACACCATTCCAGCTCAGACTCTTCAAAAAAATTTAAGAAAAGGAAACACTAATTCATTCTATGAAGGTAATATTACTCTAATGCCAAAGCCTGATAAAGATACTACAAGAAAAGAAAACCACAGGCCAATCTTCCTAATAGACATAGATGCAAAAATTCTCAAAAAAATTTCAAATCGAATCCAATGACACACTAAAAGAATTATACACCATGACCAAGTGGGGATTATTCTAGGCATGCAAGGGTGGTTCAACACAAGAAAATCAATTAATGTAATACACCATGTTAACAAATCAAATGGGAAAAATCACATGGCCATCTCGATTTAATGCTGAAAAGACATTCAACAAAATTGAGCATCCTGTCTTGATAAAAACACTTTAAAAGGTAGGAATCTAAGGAAACTTCCTCATTATGATAAAGGGCATTTATGAAAAACCCACAGCCAACATAATACTCAATGGTGAGAAACTGTGAAAGTTTTCCCTCTAAAATTGGCAATGAGATAAGGTTACCCACTGTCACCGTGGTTATCCAACATTGTGCTAGAGGTTCTAGCGAGAGCAATTAGGCTAGGAAGAGAAATAAAAGGCCTCCAAATTGGAAAAGAAGAAGCAAACCTTTCATTACTTATAGATAACATGATCCTATATTTGGAAAATCCTGATAAATCTACAACAAAGCTACTTGAGCTAATAAACACATTCAGGATAAATGAAGTGCAGTGCTCCCTTTTACTTATTCTCTCAACTAAAGGCCTCTCAACTAAAAATTATTTTCTCTAGGACTCTATTTTATTTGTTCTTTTCATTGCTACCCTCTTCCACTGAGAACCAAAGGCCCCGGAGGTGATGCATTTGAAGGAAAAATCAGTCAACACTCATCATTCCTCCTATTAACTGACACCACCAAGGAAGCGGGAAATTGAACCACAGTACCCCAAGCCCCCAGAGCTTACTAAATCACCCATATATAAAGGAAATACTTATTCAGAGGAATATTTTAATGGTTTTTCTAAAGTTACAAATGGATGAGACATCTGTTCACGCAAGTTTGAGTAAATCAAATACCAACATAAAAGACTGTGCCTGTTTTTTTTGTTTTTTTTTTTAACATGGGCAGGCACCAGGAATGGAACCCGGGTACTCGAGCACAGCAGGCAAGCGTTCTTACCTGCTGAGCCACCGTGGCCCGCCCACTGTGCCTGTTTTTATGTTTTGTGTATTGTAAATAAAGTGATTTAATGGATGAAATCACAAACTGTTACTTGATCTGCCATGGTAAGAGCGATTCCTGCAGTGAGTCCTCTGAACATTGAAAGGTCTCCAGTGTGAGAACTGATGTTAAAATCCTGTCTGTGGAATCATAGCAAAGGGGAAAGATGCAGCATACACATCTGCTTGGAACCAGGAAGCTGGCACTGCCTTTTGGTAGGGATAATGCTGTACCTTTTCTCTAAAGAATTCTCTCCCACTCTATGGAAATATGAACATAAAACTATGGTCTGAAGGATAATTCTTGGAGGTCGGAGGGAACCAGAAGAGGTTTGTCTTGAGTCCTTAGCATGTGGCTAAAGGAGAACCTTCCACGATGGGTTGCAGCCCACATTTTGCATAAAGCCTGTCTTCAACTTGACTTACTCCCTCCTCCTAGGGGCATGGATGAAGATATTGCATTCTCGTTTAAGCCTAATATTGGAATGTGCAGCAGAGAATTTAAAAGAAAAATGTATAAAATTGAACAAGGTCAAACAATCAATTGATTCATGAATGTTTAATATGTATTATGATGGATTATGTGCTCTATGTTTGCATGTCTTCAGGTACCTGTGTATTGCTGTCCCTAGGCCACAACATCTCCTTTTCTACATATCTTTCTGCATGCAGGTGTCTCATTTTTCTCTCTTCCTTTTTACTTCTTCTTTGTATCTCACTGCCTGTTGCTTCTCTCAATTGCCTCTTTTTGCTAGCCATAATATAAAACGGAGAAGATCTTTTAAATAATTTTTGCATCAATTAACTCAAGTTTTATATCCCCTCATTAATTCGAAAAGGGAATGAATAGGGTATTTTGTATTCCTGCAGAAGAATCATACTTTACTGATGTGGTCCTCCTTTTTTCCCCTCTATTGAACCATTAGATCCCAAGACAAATAGTCTCTCCACCTCTGACACTGGAGAAAGCAAGTGAGAAATGAAAGAGGGTGGATCTGGCTTCATCCATCACACCGTATCCCTAGCGTGAGCCACTCCCTGTCCTGCCCTTCCTCAAATTCATTGCTTGCCGCCTCTCCTCCTTTCTCTCCCTATGCTCCTTTCCTTCTCCCACCATGAATATTTCCTCTCTCCTCAAGTCTACTTTTATAGAGGACTAATATCTGTTCCTTAACTTTTTCTAACTCCCTACAAACAAAGTGTCTGCTTTGACTTTCCCCCTCCCCCCACCCACACACACAATCATTAGGATGAGTTGAGCACTGAATGCTGCACTAGAACCAAAATACTCTAACGGTTCCTCAGACATTAGCCCATCATCTATCAGGAGGGCCTATTACTTTGGCATGTTTCCTACATGTGCAACCCACTGAAACTTAATCTGATGACTTACACCTGGGAATAGATCGCGCCTGTTTGGGGAGAGGATGGGACCCTGGGACCCAGAGGTACCAGGCCATGTGGCATTGCTTGCCCACCAACTAGACAAGCATGACTGCTTCCATCTCTTCTGTCAAAATAATGACCTTCTTCAGGAAAGTGTGGAACCAAAGACCTCCAGAGCAAGATAATGACTGATTTGAAAGTATTCCCTTTTAAATCGTCTTGTATTTCCCATCCTAGTTATAAGTTTGGCTAATTGCTTAATAATTCCTTTTAAAGGTCTCCATTTCTGCAAATACCAGTTCATTAGACCTACCTTTTCTGGTTGGAAATTGCTCTGCCTCTCTAAGTATCCTCTGCCTCTTTCTCCCATTTGTACTTTTGCCTGAGCAACGTTCTGCTCACATAAGTAGCATCTCTTCAAAAAGGTGTTGAATAGATCAGGGTGTCTCTCACTGTGTTCCAGGCGTTTAATCTGTGTTCACGAAACAGTACCTGTGATTGGGAAGGATCTGAAAGTGTCTTTAAAAAGCCGGTTTCCCTGCCAGGTGTAGTGTGCAATCTTAACCGGCCCCTGCGGCGTGGGGCACAGCGTCCTTGACATAGCAGGGGCTGCCTAAGAAAGAGAAGCCCAGGCCCTGCCGCCTCTTGGAGCCTATGGCCCAACTGCTCAGCTCGAGGAGGATTTAACTCTGGGATGCATTTCCACATGAAAATATTATCTGGTTAAAAACCCTGCCCATAGCAGAGGACTTCTCGGGGCCCTGCACTGTGAGCACCACAGATATGCATGTACACATTCACACATGCCCTGTTTGGCTTCAGAATGTGCCCAGCTAGGCGCCGGGCCTCGCCCCGGTGTCCGTGTTTCCGGGAAGGAGCTTTGCCTGGGGAGGCAGCTGGCGACTCATCCTTTCTGGCGGAGGTCGATTAGGCGAGGCTACTAACCGTAACAGGGTCTCCTCGTGATTTTCCCCTTCTTAATCAGCTAGACTTTCTGTTACTTTTTTAACAGCTTTATTGAGATATAATTCAGAGATCACATCGTGTATCCATTTAAAGTGTACAATTCGGTGGTTTCCGATATATTCAGAGTTGTGCCACCATCTCCACCGTCAGGCTTAGATCATTTTCATCATCACAAAGGGAAACTCCACGCCCTTCAGCAATCATCCTCCTACTCCCCCATCCCCCTCACCCCGGTCCTAAACAGCCACTCGTCTGCTTTCTGTCTCTGTCGATTGCCCTGTTCTGGACTTTCCTATGAGCAGAATCATATAATATGTGGCCTTTGGTGATGAGTGTTGCTTTTTAATTTTTGTTCGAAATGATTTAAACTTTCCAACTTTAGATAATTAAGCCACTTTGTCCAAATCCTGAAGAAGGCCAACCCAATCCTCCATTCTTTTGAGACAGTGAGCAAAGTTAGAGCGACAGAAAGAGGATTAGATCTTCCATCCTGAAAATGCTTTTAGGCCAGTGATGAGTTAGAAGCAACAGAGGTAACAACCAAGAGAGAGGAGTGAGAAGGGCCAGAACAGCAGCAGGAAATGAGAGGCAATGAAGTTAGATAGGAAGGGTTGGAGTGGAAGGAATCATGTGTTCATGGGACAGCAGGAGAGGAGAGCTCGTTTAGTGTGGGTGTCATGGAATGCTGTGTATCCTTAAGTAAGACCTGCCTCAGCAGGCTCATCTACTGTGCAGAAGCACCCCTGTGAGGTGGGAGGCTGGTACTCACTCTGCGGGAAAGGGAAGTGCTAATGGGCACTGGGAGGCCACCAGGATCCCGGGGTTTGGGGAGAAAAGATAGACTCGCCTCCAGAGTGTCCATAGGCATTTTTATTACCCGTCCCATTATTTTCCTGCTTGACCCCAATATCCTACCAAAGTGAAGTCAAAGCTGTTGAAATGGTTCTGGGAGAGAATGGAGGAAAGAAGCCTTGTCCTCCTCCCTGACTCGATCAACCAGTTGGCACTCACCTCCCCACCATGCGCTCACACGGGGCAACATTCAGCAATTCTCTGTGTGAGGCACTGGATGGAAGCAATTTAGAAACTGCCAGGGGACATCAATCTAAAGGGTGTATAGCCTGGCATTGCCCAACATGAACCAGGCATTAGTGTTCAAATTGGTCCGTGTTTGTGCAGTTGATTTTTTTTAATCTTTCTTAAAAAGCTACTCTGCATTCCTTTGAAATAATCCAGAATGTGAAATGATGCCCTCCTATGAAAAGAATTAGAATGACACAGAGAACCATTTCTCAACCCATGCATTTCTAACTTTGTCTTTTCTCCTAAATGTTCTGGTTTCTCTTATTGTTTTCCCTACTGAACATCTGAAATTCTTCTGAGCCCTTGGCTTTCTATAAACTCTTGTTCCTCTTATCTGGATGTTATTGCCTGAGGAAGCCAAAGATAAGAACAAAAACAAGAACGCTTAGATACTATGTTTAGCATTAAACAGGACTGTGCTGTGTACTATAGAAGCATTAATCCATTCCGTCCTCACCACAACCTTACGAGGTAAGCACTACTATCAGGTGAGGAAACTGAGGCACAGGGAGGTGAGACATTTGCCCAGAGTCACATAGCTAGCAAGTGACAGAACCAGATTTGAACTCAGACAGTCAGACTCTCAAGTTTGTGCTTTAATCACTGTGAACTACCACCCTTGCCTCTCTGCACACTATGAATGGAATGCCCAAGAATGACGTTGTATTTTTAATCTTTACAAATAAAATGTGAGCTCTTGATTTAGTTACCTTTAACCATTCTGTTTTTCCCTCCCAAACTCTCAGATGATGGAAATGCTTAAAGCAAACTAAGGTAGTGTGAGACCAAACCATGTAAGTGTGAGCATGGCTCCTTGTGGGTTAAGCTGTGTTTTGTGCGCTTCTGCCTACCGTTCCCGCATGTTCTCTCCGCTGTGCTCCTCTGATTCCCGCTTTTGGCGCTTGGCGCTTAGACCGCATGAACCATCACTTTGAAGCAGTGGATCTTATGTCTTTGCTCTGATTTTATATTTGTGCTTCCCTCTCCCACATCCCCAGCACACGAGTGAGAGCCAAAGCTCCTGTAGCTGTCAGCCTGGCATCTTCCTGGGAAGGAGCTGGGAAATCCTGGGGCATTGCGTCTTCTTGTTGTGCTCTGACAATGAGCCCTCATATTGGCAGCCTTTAGAATTCTAGGCACGTGTCTGTGTTCTCACTGCAGCACGTGCTACTCCCAAGCATGGAGACGCACCGCATGGGCTTTCCCGTGCAGGTCGTGACCATGCTGGACGCCTCAGCTATGTGGCTTCTCTTTCTGGGGCTTCCAGCCAGCCTTGAGTGGTCCCTTGCCCTGGGAGTCTTTGGAGGAGTGGGTGCTATGTGGAAATAGACACTATTTTGCCATGTGGCAGGGCCATGGGAGCCATGGAGAGAAGGAGTACCCTTCTCATTCATTTATTTCCTCTCTGTACATATGTCTATGTATGATGGACACACATGCATATATTCACAAGCCCGTGATTTTGAAGGAAAAAGGGTGATGGCTTTTAAGGCAAATATTGGCTAGATTGGCCCGTAATTCCCACCACCTCCCCCACCCCCCACCCCACTCCACCCCCCCCACACACACACAATTCCTTCTGGTGTTCTTTGATTCTACATAAATTATATTTCCACTTTGAGTGAATCCAATTGTTGATAAACTAGATTTACAAAATAAATCAATTGGGGAGGATTATTATTTGTGCCCGACTAACACTGTTACTGGAACATTTAAAATGTGACCCTATCTGCCTGACCGTGACTTCACGTTTGGAACTGCCTCTTGTTCCCAGTCTCCCTGGAATTTTGAGTGTGTGTGTTGAGTGGGAATAAGGAAGGAACTTTCCAAGTTAGCTGTCAGAGATGACAGAATTTAACATCAAAGGGGCTAGCATCAGATGTAACTGAGCTCTACCCAAGCCCCTGCAGTGTTAAGACCCCAACCCATCATTTAGACACTCACAGAATACTGGAGGGACCTTAAAGAGGGATCATTTGCTACAAATCCCTTAATTCACAGACGATGGCTGAGGCCACAAGAGGAAATGCAACTTGCCCAAGATGGAACAAAGCCTGGATTAAAACTCAATCCTCCTCTTAACATCAAAGCATCTCATTGGTGTAGTGTCCCAGCTCATTTCTCTCTGGGAGAGAACACTGCACACAGCCAGGAGAGCATTTTTAGAAGTGAATGAATGTGAAAGAGCCTACATCCCAAGAAGGACACTAGGTCCCTGCCCTGGCTCTGCCACTAAATATCCAGGTGAGCTTGGAAAAGTCACTGCACCTCTCTGAACCTCAGGCTCTTCATCTGTAGAATGAGTCTGAGAGCAGTTGATTTTTTTAAAGTACATGATGCTAAGTTTGCTCATTAACTTCAAGCCATTTTTCATGCAATTTCCTCCCAAAAGTATTCATTTCCCATTATAATATTATGGAAAAAGTTGTAGTTAGACTGTGCAAATAAGGGCAGCCCACAGAAATAGGAATTCTGTGAGTCTTGGTTACTAACTGGAGAAGAATGAGGGCAGGAAGGAGAAGGTACAGATGAGAAGGGAGTAGCCTGCCCCCTTACATGGATCTATTGAATTAAGGTGGATGTGGCAAACTCCAGATTTGGTCATCTCAAATATGCCAATTTCTTCAGTTTGGGATTTTCTGATTGGCATCTCTTCTCTGCTTCCCCAAAACATCAAAGATTAGAGTTCTGGAATTTAATGAGACCCAGTAATGAACAAGGTTATACTTTCTCCTTTTCACTGTACTGCTTACAAAGTTAAAAGGGCCTCAGAAGTCTCTGAGACAGAGAATAATTTGAAAGGCAATGAGGCAAAAGTAGATATTCACACATGCCAGCTTCCAGTGTAGTTTTGAGATGCACGCCTTATTTATACAAAATCGTGGAAATGCAGATTTTAATCAAATAAGCAGTCATTTTTAATTTTTTTATTTGAGCAGCTGTAGGTTGAGTTAAAAAAATCATGCAGAAAGTACAGAGCTCCGGGCGGCTGCCATGGCTCAGCAGGCAGAGCTCTGACCTGCCGTGCTGGAGGTCTGGAGTTCGATCCCTGGTGCCTCCTGCCCATATGCAAATTAAAAAAGAAAGTACAGAGCTCCCATACACACACACACACACACACAGTTTTTCCTGTTATTAACATTTTGTTTTAGTTTGGTGCCTAGACATTTTTTCATAGTAAATCCATGGATGTCTTATGATGAATCTTTTTATAAAGCAAAGAAATCATCACTTGACTTCACATTTTTGACCAGTTATGCTTTCCATATATCCAGTTTGGCTTAAAATGTACATTTCTTTTTTAGTGCAGCATTTTCCAAAATAGCCATCTCTGCAGCAGCCTCCCCTGGAGCTGACACTAATTCACAGTTGGGATGGAGGAGCAGGACAAGCTATGGCAGGGTGGGGAAGATCACAGAGGTGAACAGTTCCCTGTGCAATTCTTGGATTTTAATGCTGCTGGCAAAAATATAGCATTGCAAAGAATTGTGGCCTCAGAAAGTATTACTAGGATAGAATTTCTGCTCAAAATTTTGTCAAAGAAGTAGTTTAGACATAGCCTATCCAGCTGGAAGTGCTAGGGGACCCCTGAAGCTGCCTTCACATGGCACTTAATTGCAAAAATGCCAATCGACCACATCATTTGGAAGGAGCGGCTGTTAGAAATTACAGTGGAGGCCTACGACCCCTTCTTGGCAACTATCATTGCCCTGGCTTTGCTATTCCTTCTCCCATGGCAACTATATGCTGTTTGAAGAGGAAAATGACATCCTTGAAAAACTCCCCAAGACTAGCCTTCCGCTGGCAATGCTCAGCGGGCAGAGGTCACCGAGCACCTTCCTCATCTTATCTAACCCCTTGCCCAAGAGTACCCTGAACAACAAGCCAACCAGCGGGAGAATTTTTCAGATTTCTCCCAAGTTCTTTCGGGCCCATTCTGGACCTTTCTTAGGGCAACCATCGTGCTGCTGAGACCTCTAGTGGCCAAATTGGTAACTGCAGGTGTCTGAGAAAAAGGAGGCCCCAGAGTCAAAGGCGCCTGTGAAGATCTCCTCTGCCTGCAGTACTTTCTAGATAGAGAAAAGGAAGCATATGTGGCCTGAGACCCCTAAAATATTAGCCAAGGGGGGTTGTTGGCCATTGTTATGCAAATATGCCCAGTTGGCTCTTTAGAGATGATTTCTCCCGGGTTAGCCATGGTGTGAGGACTCTGCCTTCTTTTGAGCTTCAGGTTATTATTCCAGCTTAGTTTTGGGATCTACTGGAAGTCTAGATCTGGCCAGTCCATCAGTCTTGCCCTCAAGCAGACCTATAACTCCATTTTTGCCTGTAACCAGATTTTGCTCCTGAGAGTCTGAAGGGCCAGCCACCAGACCCCAGTCACCTGACAGAGACACAGCCCAAATGCAGATTTGGTCCCCGAGGGCCCTGCTTAGACCCGCCTGGCTCCTCAGGCAGCTGATCCTGTCCTGCTTCCCCCGACATTCACCTCTCTGAGCAGCAGAAAACACGTGCTCCACCACCACCGCCTCCCACACTGTGCTTCTGCAGGCTTCCCTGGAACACAGCAGGAAGCAAGGATACACCTGACGGACCCAGGACTAAACTTCTTTTAATTGTTCTAAACCAGTGGTTCTCAAAGTGTGTTCCCCAGACCAGCAGTGGCACCTTGGAGCTTATTAGAAAGGCAGATTCTCAGGCCCACCCCAGAACTGCTGAATCAGAAACCCTGGGGGTGAAGCCCGGCAGTCTTCATTTCTAACAAGTCCTTCAGGTCCTTCTAAGGCATGCTCAGATTTGAGAACCAGTGCTCTAAATGACAATGCTCAAATGTCAGGATGCGTAACATTACAAACTCCCGACTCATTTAAAATATGGATTCTGACACCTCACCCACAAAAATTGGGTAGTTTCACAGGGGGGCGTTGTAGAAATCTCCTTTTAAAATAATTATTCTATGTAATTCTGACTACCATTTTGAGAATGTTAGGTTCTGAATTGCATCCTCCCCACCCCCCGCCAGAAAAAAAGATATGTTCAAGTCCTAACCCCGGGTCCTGTGAATGTGACACTATTTGGAAAGAGAATCCATTATGGCTGGTGTTATTTTAAAGGAGAAGAAGAGATAGAGACCGAGAGAAAAAGACCATGTGAAGACAGAGAGGGCAGAGCTTAGAGTGATGAATCTACAATCCAAGGAATATGAAGGATTCCCGCACACACCAGAAGCTAGAAGAGACAAGGAAGGATTCTCCCCTACAGGTTTCAGATGGCCCTGTCAACCCCTTGATTTCAGGCTTCTAACCCCCAGAATTGTGAGACAATAAATTTCTATTGTTTTAAGCCATCCAGTTTGTAGTCCCTTGTTACAGCAGACCTAGGAAACTAAGACAGAGAAATTCTGTTCTAGAAAGAGCTGGGCCATCATCTCTAGCATAGATGACTTAGAGATAAATATTGTTCTCATATCTCACTAGTTGTAAATGGAAATGGAGTAAGTATATCAGAATACTCCAAGTCTTTGGAGGGGATCACTTTGTTCCATTGACAAATTAGATTTTGCTGCTGCTGTGAGGGAGTTCTCAGTGGAAGCATAACATATTCCAAATATGAAACCTTTCTCTGGAAGGAGATATTAATTATTAGGAGAACAGAAAGAACATGATGACATCTTCTTATGAGTCTGGGTCTCTGGGGCAGTGTGTCTGGCTCAACTGAGAAGCCACATGCCTTCACTTGGCTTTGAGTCTATCAGAGCAAGTCAACCTTTCCTTTCTCAAACAGTTAGAGATTTGGTGGTGTTTTCTCAACAGAACCCAAGAGGGTAATTGATTGTATTCCTGCTAGGAATAAAAAGGTTTTCAAATTTTGAAGCTGTGAGTACACTTGGCTTATACAACCACTGTATTGATCACCCTGGAAAAACAGAACTCATAATTGTGACGATTCTTGTGAATGAAAAGTCCCAGCTCTCCTCACCCCAACTCTGGGCCTACCAGGAGGTCTCAGAAGAGATCTGCTATTGTGTTCTTCTCCCATCTAACCCTCCCCTATGGTTCTCTTCAAAGTACCCACACCTTTACGGGGTGCTAGTTCACCTTTATGGGGTGTTCATTCATTAGGATGTGCTCCAAGAAGAAGACTGTGCACTGCCACATTTTCAAGAATCCGACAGGAACAGAGCAAGAGATTCAAGGCCAACACTACTTATAGCCACCAAAGTTGCAGGATTCCCAAACATTTCCCAGGCACTGGCATGGAGAAGATGTTGGCTGCTTGGAGGCAGTAGCTTTATCTGGCTCAAGCTTCTGACTTTTTCAAATGATGTGGCTAGAGCTGGTGAAAAAGAGAAAGAAAAGTCCGATGGTCTTCTTTCCTTTCTTTCTTCCTTCCTTCTTTCCTTCCATCTTCATCACCTTATTCATTTTCCCATCTTCCCTTTCTCATATTTTCCATGCTTCTTTTACCTTCTCTGGCTTTTTCCCTTCTCCCTCTTTCCTTTCTTTTAGGACTTTCTGGAGGCTGCAGGGTACTGTGATGTTCTTGACCAACAAGTGAAAAATCACGCTCAGGAACTCCAGGACCTGTCAATTTCTTGTCCGGCACTGAGTCCAGTGCTGCCTTCATCCATTCTCCAGGGGAAGTGGCCTCACCACCATATTCCTTTGCAGAGCATGGCCCGTGTGCCAGGACCAACAGCCAGCAGTGGTGATTGTCGCCCCCTGTGTGCACAGAGCTGCGCAGCTGGCAGTGTGCTCGCCTCGTTGATCCTCCCTAGAGTCCTGAAACACAGAGCTCCCGAGGAGCTCAAAGTTCCTCACCAGCATTAACTGCTGAAGCCACATGCACCCTGCCAGGCAGAAAATGTCCCCTTAATTAATTGTACAATACAATTAAAAACCAGATCTCCCCTTGCCCTGACAGAGGGAGAGAGAAAGGAGGCAAGAAGGGAAAGTGCAGCAAAGGAAAATCCAAAGGGAAGCCACAAATGATGTCACATTTTAAACTCAAACTTCTCTGGTACCAGCTCAGCCTTCTGCCCTCAGCAGCTATGCCTGAAATCATGAGGCAGCAATGGAAGAAAGAAAGGAGGATGATGCTGAAAGTAGGGCAACAGTAAAGAGAAGAGGCTTTTGTCCAATGAGCAAATCTACTGTTCACACAGAGATGTTTCTGGATTAGGAAGGACCCTTTTGGGAGTTGGGCATGGGCACGGCTGGCCCTTCTGGTGGGAAGCACTGACTTTGGTCTTACTCGCTTGTCCTGTGTTCCTGTACCCACAGCCAGCTTCGCGGGGGTGTGACCTTGTTCAAAAGGGCCCCAGGCCCGGGGCTTAATGCTCTGCAGACCCCATCTTGAAATTGTTAATAATTTTATCTTTGAATTTGTGTTTTGTAAGTGATGTGTGATGGAACAATGAGTGTGCTCTGTGGGGCTTGGAGACTCAGCTTGTGACGTCCTGCTTCCCACTACCTCCAGCATCCCTCTCCCCACCTCCATCCCTGTCTTCCTGGTTCAGCCCACTCATCTTCCCCCTGACATCCTGGGCCCTGCGTATCTCCCATTCTCTGTCCCTGCAAGGGCCTGGGCATGGGTGGGGAGGGTCATGGTCGGTGGCCCCCACCCTGCAGCTTCTCCAGGCAGGGCATAGCTGGAGGCCCCCAATTCAGTGAGGGGTCAGTGTATCGCCCACCCCCCATCTGGTAACCTAGTGCAGAGTTGCAAACCCTTGGGTGTCACCTGCCAGCCATAGGTTAAGGTTATAGCTGGTGGGAGGGGGAACTCCCCAGGGCCTGCCTCCAGTCAGGACATTGGTCCAGCAGCTGACATTAGGGAGTGGGGGGACCCCAGCAACAGAGCACAGAGCAGGGGCTCCTGGGTGCCCGTGGGAGGCCTTGAATATCCCCTGCCAAAGAGAGGGCTCCCAGTGCTGTGCCTGTGGAAACCCTCTCTTCCTCTTTCTAACCCTCCTGAGTCTTATGTTGGTCCTAGGAATGAAATACAGTTTGTGTGATTTTGGTGATTCCGCAAATGAGTTTTTTAAAAAGCTCTGGTATTTGCCTTTAAAACTGATATTGCACAATATAAAGATGAAAGGTAAAAGTCATGCTAATAATTTGAACTTTTTATTTTTATTTACCTGGAAGGCAGTAAATGGCAAATAAGAAACAGTATGACAAGTCAAGAAAGACACCAGAGGAGAAAGGAAAAAGCTTTATATTGCAGTACCTTTGACGGCACTTTTCCTTCTTTTAGAACAAGAGGCCCCACATTTTTATTTTGCACAGGAGCCCATAAACTTTGTCACTGGTCCTGCTTGTCCCTTGCAGACTTCCAAATGGGAAGATGTTCCCATTTCTCCTTATACAGTATTGGAGGTGAAATTTAATCCTTTGGGGGAAAAGATCCCAGTCTGTGACTGATGGTAATATCACCTATGAGAGAAAAAAAATAGTAGAAAACTAGAAGTAAAAGAACCAAGAGATTCTTAAACTTGGACAAGCACCCATCACATTTTTAAATAGACTTTAGTGTGAGGGTCCCTTGGTCAGGTCCATTCATTCATTATGGGACACCACCCTTCAAGAACGTAGCTTCTTACACTCATCCCAGATCAATTATGTTTCCAGCATCTTGTCCATGATGTGGATCATCTGTCACCCTCCTTTCTGAGGTCTGGAGCCTCAAAAACAAAAACTAATAAGCTTGTAAATTTTTTTAGCTTTAGTATGGAAAAGGGAAATAAAGCAGAATTAAATGCAGAAAATAATCATTTCCTCAGCACCATTTGTCTAGGTAAAATTTGTAGTGCTACATTTTAAATGAGATTTAAAAAGAGTAAGTAAAGCAAATTGGACCTTCTTTCCAGGTCAGGAAAATTTTTTTCTTAACTGAAGCCCACTCTGGTTTATAAATTCTTCATAATTACTCTCCATTGAGTAGAAATGCATCCACCCAAACACACGCTTCTCTGCGCAATTGTGAACCTCAGTAAGCTCTTTAGACAGGCGTGGGAAGCTTAATGTATTTCCTGGGAAATCGTACCATTCTCCTTGATCAGCTTATCCCAGCTTTGCAAATTGAAAAAATTCATTCCTGGTATCAACAGCCTGTTAAATTGGTTCTGATGAATAATTGAATTTAAGACCCTTTCAAGGCAACATTGATAACAACAGATTAGTGGGGTGGCTGATGCCGGGCAGTACAGTGCCAGGGTGACCTCACTTGGAGGTTAGAGGTACAAAGTCCAGACTCTGGGAGAATCTAAATTCCTAGAAAACTCCACCATAGAAAACGCAGAACCCTCTCCCCTGCAGACAGATGGGCCTAGCGCTTATTTCCTCATAATATACTTTTAAGGCTGATCTCCACACATTCTCCTTAGACTTGGAATGCACTACAATCAGAGTTTTATGGTTCATATTAAACTTTCTCGAATTTTGAATTCTTTATAATGGTATTGCAGAGTATTTCTTCCTTAAACTTGAAGGAGAAATGCAGTCCTCGTAAAGTGAAACAGGCCCTTGGCTTAACAATCCAAAGGAATTGCCCTTACAGGTGTTTTTCAGGCATACCGCCATATCTTCACGACAGATCCTTTAAGCATTCCATGCTTGTACAACTTTCCTGGGTGCAGAATCTCCCAGCCCAGTCTATGATTGATGGCAATATCAAGCCTATTATTCTTTCACCCACAGGAGCAAAAAAAAAGAAACCTAAAAATAAAAGGACAGTGAGACTTGCAGTTAGCTGAGCACTCAATCACCTTTCTAGATAATCCCTAGAGCTTCTCAAAGGAGGCCTTTGGGCTGCCCAAAAGTGTTTGGAATTTTGGTTTAAAATGAAATTTGGTTTAAAATGCTGGGTCCTGGACTCTGCCCAGATCTTCTGATTCTGAATCTTTGAATTAACCAAGAGATTTGTGTATTAACATTTGAGAACCATTGACCTCAGGAAGTTTTCATTCATGTCAGTGAATGATTGATTGTATTTTCCAAACCTAAGGATTCGAGAGTTCCATTGCACAGGTATGAATCTTTAAATTGCTTGCTTATTAAGTAAGACTAAGCTGTGTGTTTTGTAATTCTCCGAAGCCAAGAGTAAAGTTCTTTGCCAACTCATTTGTTCAGTCAGCATATGTAGTGTGTGCTATGAGCTATCGTGGTGCAGTGCTGGGCTCTGCAAATTGACTGATCCTCAGAGCTTCTGGATGAGCAGCGACACCCTACACATTTAGTTTACTTAGGAAAACCCTCAGTTATAAGAGAGAAACAAGACATGAATCTTTGGGAGGATTGAGGGAAAAAAGGTCATAATAGAAGCTAATGTTTGTGGAGACTTTGATGCATGCCAGGAGCTCTGCCTATATTATCTCATTTTA
The DNA here is from genome assembly GCA_004026745.1 of Myrmecophaga tridactyla. NCBI lineage: Eukaryota > Metazoa > Chordata > Mammalia > Pilosa > Myrmecophagidae > Myrmecophaga > Myrmecophaga tridactyla. The sequence continues at coordinate 49,729 of PVIY010015073.1, forward strand.
CCCTCATACTAGCCAATGAAATAGGTTCAGGTAGATTGTCCCCGTTTTCACAGATAAGGACACCAGAGCTCAGAGGGAACTAGTGAGCAGTGGAGCAGAGATTCACTCCCAGTAGTCTGCTTCCAGACTTTATTCACCGCAATTATGGCTGTCACGGTAGTTTTCCTTCCCCTAAAAAAGGCAGAACCAAGAAGTGATGCTATTAAATGTGAGTACTTTGTAATATCATGTGGCCACCTACTTTCTATTCCAATGGCAGTTTATTCTTTATTAAAACCATGAAGCACACATACATATCTGGCCTTGTGCAGGGCTCTGGGGAAACAAGGGGAATAAATGTACAAGAAGCTTCAGTCACTAAGACATTCGGCGGAGATCACCAGTCACATAGGAAATCCAGAATTAGAATTCATAATTCCCAACTTCCTTGATCAGTCTTGAGGCCATTTGGCTGCCTGGCCCGCCTTTCTAAAATTCTCCCAGGAGAAGTATTTTCCAACTCCCTTGTATTATTGTGATAATAATAACTCTGCCAGCTTGGCTGTTCCTACGCAAGCAAAACCACTCCTGGGGGCAGTAAATTTGGAACCGCAATCTCTTTGTCATCCAGTCTGGAGAATTATAATTTTTTAACACCTTTCAGTGTGTTAAAGTCAGTCTTTTTCCTTCTTCCCTGATGCTGGTAAAATTTACTGAGCTCCCGAAACTGGCCCCCTCAGTGTAATCCCTAATAAATAAAGAGCGAAACTCTACACAAAAGCATCAGGGAAGTTTCCAGCTGAAGGTCCTGCAGGAGAGAAATAGGGCATGTGGTTTCGAATCATTACTACATAGCAGCTTCTGTGGCAGTTAAAGTCAAGTTAAATAAACTGGCAAATTCTAGCTGTGTCCTATGCCACTTCCTGCTAGGAAGACTGAATACAAAACACAATATCTCACTGTCAATATGAAAACTGTGTAAAGATATCTTGAAGACCTTTTAGACTTACCCTGAAAGCTAGCATTGCAGATTTCTTTCAGCCCCAAACAAATCAATCTGTGAAAATTTTCCTAAGCCCCTGTTATGTTACTGGTGTCCCACACTGACCGGGTGCTTTCTGGTGGCAAGGCTGTGGTAGGGGCTCAGGTACAGGCTCTGCGGCCCAGGACGGGCTCCAATCTTAAGCAAACTATAAAGCACAGGCTTCCCACCACTCACTCTTTGGTCCCCGAGGGAAGAGCTACCCCAGAGACTCTGCCAAGGGTAAAGGTAGTGTGTCTTTCCCTGCCTTGCTTGAACTTTATCAGCACCCCAAACTACTTCCCTCTCCTTGAGAACCCTCAGTCCTGAAGCACCACACCCCACCATCTGTTTGCTCCATCTCTATTCCTGGGGTGCTGAGCAAAACTGGAGAAAGTCCCCAGACATTGTGACGCATCTGCTACACCTTCACACCTCACACTTCGGCGGGTACCCCCGCCTCCTAGTACCCCCTTCAGTCATTCCTTGGCGGCCCTTCTGCCATCCCTCCATGGGTAGGTCCAAACCTTCTCTCTCCTCAAGCCTGCAGCACACCTTCACCCCTAGGAGACTCTACCAGCCCCTCGGCTGGGGTGGAGCTCATCTAATGACAGCTTCTCCAAATTCTTTCTTTTCCACGTCAAATCTTTTATTTTCAACCTTTTATTCCCTCATCTCTGTCACTATCCTGTTTCAGTCCCAGAGCTTACTCTTCCTCCTAAAGTTTTAACCTCCTTCCCTGTCACCCCTGCAGAGGTTACTTTCTTTTTCCCCATACTGAAGATCTCCCTTCCCATTGGCATTCCCCAACCTCCACACCTTAAGCTTTTACCCTTTCTCTCTCCTTTTCACTGTCTTTTTGTTTTTAAAAATTATCTGTTGCTCACACTTCTACCTCTACCCTTTAAAAAAAATTACTATGATGAATGTTTCCCATTTGCAAAAAAAAAAAAGCATAAATATTAATGAGATTAACACATATTACTCGTCACTTGGCTTTGGAAATAAATCATTACCAATACTCCCATTTGGAGTTGAACCGGGATTTAATCTTGCTTCTAATACTTCCATCACCACCACCCCAGACACACACACACACACAAATAAGACCTTTTTTCAAATCTTCTCTGCAATCTTACATTATTGACCCCTCTTCTTAGAATTGTGTCCTCTCCTGCCTACCATGAACTTGATTTCTCCTGGCTCCTCTTCTTCATTTGTAACTATCTCTTCTCTGCTTTCTCTAGCTCCTCTTCCTCTTCCAAGTTTCTAACCTGTGTTTCTGTTCTTCTCCCCCTTTATTAACTCTCTTTTCTATCATATTCATGTCTATTGCTTTATTTCTTATAGGAATGGCTCTCAAATCTAAATCTCCAGTTTATATTTTCCACCCAGATTCCATTTTCAATTTTCTATCTGCATGACAGGCATGACTAGGCAGTCCTGTTAGCACCTCAAATTGACATGCCTCAGGGCTTCATCCTCAGCCCTGTCCTGTTTGACATTTTCAGTAGTGACTCAAGTGGAGATATGAACTTATCAAATTTGTGACTAACACAAAGTTGAGTAGGATATTTCATAGCTGAATATCAGAATATGGACCCAACAGACCTTGGCAGGCTGAGTCTAACAGGATGAAATTTGACAAAGTTCAATCGAAGAACTTGACCTCGGTTTAAAAAAAAAAAAATCTAACCACATAATCAGAGGGGTCATGAGTCAGGATTATAGAGAAAAAGGCACAAGTATTTTTGTTAAATGGAAAGATAACTGGGCACAAACATTATGAAAAGATAATGAAATCTTAGGTTGTAAAAGATAAAATATCTACAACAAGGAAAGAGGTTTGTTCTCAATTTAATAGTATTTGATTCAGCCCCACAGTGCTGATTTAAGCTCTGACATTCAAAGAAAAGCTATTGAAAACTTGCTATGCATTTAAAGGGGAACAGCTGAGACCCTAAAAGTACCTAAAACAGCTCCTATGAGCATGTCCTAAAGGTTATTCTGAAGAAATGAGATTAGACAAACTCTTTGTGACTCCACGTGATACAACCAGCACCAGTAGGAGGCACCAAAGGACACGGATCCAGCACATGCCACCGAGGAACTCTCCAACTTTTTAAGCTTAGAGATGGAAGGGACTTCTTTGGGAGGTAGTGGATAACCGGGGGAGATGTCCATGTTCAGTGGACTTGGACACAATTTCTAGCTTCCTCTTTTCAAATGTCTTCTACCAGTGAGATCCTTTGCTTATGTGGACATACATAGATCTCAACTCACCAAATAACAATTAAAGATGAAAAGTCAATGTTCATCTTATAGACACAGAAAAAAAGCATTCAATGATTTAAGGGGAAAAAAATAACTAAGCAAAAAAATAAAGTAGAACTTCCTTTACCCAATAAGGGGTATCCACTAAGAAAAAAAAAAGGCAAATATTCTTAATTTGTTAGAAGAATTCCCTCTAAATTCAGGAGCAAAAGAAGGATTCCTACACTGCCACTGCCATTAAGCATTATACTGGAAGTCCTTTCCAAAGAAATAAGATGAGAAAATAAATAAAAGAGGATTTAAATTCAACATATGTATCATGTGGCTAAAAAAAAAAAATTTGAATTTTGATTCGAGCAGAGTGGCATGAAGATGATAGTCCAGCAGTTCTTTATCAACCTCTTTCATACTGATTCTACTATTTTTCCATACCCCAAATTTAGGTTACTATGAAAGTACATATTAAGACTGGAACTATTATTACCTGCATATCTAGTTCTCCAGGGAACTTTTACTGATTAAAAGATACCTTAAAATTATAAATATTACTAGTGAGGGGCTATTATTGCTAGTTTTATATTAAACAATTTTAAAACTAAAAAAAAAAAGAGGATTTAAAAAGAAGAATCAAACTTTCATTACTCATGGAAGTTATGATTGTCTTTATATAAAATTCAAGAAAATCTACCAGCAAACTACTAGAATTAATAAAATGGTTCGGCGATATTTCTTGAACATAAGATCAATATTTAAATATCAATATTGTGCCTGAATCCTAACAGCAGTCAATCAAAATGTAAATATTTTAAAGATGCTATTCACAGTAGCAACAAAAACTACAAGGTAGCTAATATACTCTGGATTTTTTAGAAAAAATTACAAAATTTTATTGAAGGATGTAAAAGAACATGTAAAAGAACATTTAAGTAAATGTTCATGAATGGAAATACTCAGATTCTTAAATATGGCAATTCTCCCTAAATTGTGAATCTATAGATACAATTTTATGCCAATCAAAATCCTAAATGGTTTTCTCAGAATTTGACAAGCTGATCCTAAAATTAATAAGGAAGAATGAAGGATCAAGAATATCCAAAACATTTTTTGCATTTGGATAGACAAATAGACTAATAGAACTAGAACCCAGAAATGGACATATTTAGGAAAACCTAGTTTATGATGTGAGACATTACAAATCCTTGTAAAAAGGGTGAACTTTTTAACTAGTGATATTGAACAATGACTATCAAAATGGAAGAAGAAATACTAAATTATATACCTACTTCATCCACAAACAAAATAAATTCTATATTTGAATTAAAGATCCATGTAAAGAGTAAAATTTTAAATCTTCTAGAAGAAAGTGCAGACTATTGTTTAGTACAATACATAAATACATAGTCTGTGTGTGTATATATTTCTTAACAAAATACAAAAACATAAACCATAAAGGAAAGGAATACTAGATTCAACCACATTAAAATGTTAAATATTTATATAACCAATGACTGACACCATATGCCAATTTAAAAGGTAGTCCATAGTCTTGGAGAAGATATTTTCAAAACATTTAAATCAACTAAGGATTGTATTCAGACTTTTTATGCTAAAACTCCTAAAAAGTTTAGTACAAAAACAAATAGGAAGGTGGGCCACGGTGGCTCAGCAGGAAGAGTTCTTGCCTCTGTCAAACCTGGGGACAGAAGATACGAGTTTATTTAAATATTTGATTTACTTTTTCTAGTTCTTAGCAATAGCAAAGAGAGAAGGGAGAGATGTTCACTGGCAGAGC
>PVIY010015074.1:0-54846 GCA_004026745.1 Myrmecophaga tridactyla
AACATTTTCCATGCACTATGATTACTTTCCAAAAACCTAGAAACTCCAGTTGGGATCCTAGGCCAGAAAAGTCCTGAAACCCAGAGGGACCAGCCTCTCCAAAACATCAGCTAGTTGCATCCTCCTACACCCTATTGTCAATACCCCTTTCAACATGAAAAAGTTAGAATGGGCATAGCCCAAATACCCAAAAAAACTGGGAGAAAGATCAAAGGAGAAGGTGGAGTTATAACAGAGAAGATAGGATGTAACAAATGAGGATGACTGCTGAGTCATTATATTGATATTTCTTTTAGCCTCCAGTGTCTTGGAGCAGCTAGAAGGAAAAACCTAAAATTGTGGAATTGTAACCCAAACCAAACTTCAAAATCTGTTCTACAACTAATTGCTGTGGTATGCTTTGAAATGTATTGCTTTTTTAAATATATGTTATTTTCTATAATAAAAAAAAGAATTAAAAAACAAACTAAATAAGATGAAGTCTCAAAGTCACTAGAATGACTACTATTAGAAAATGGAAAACAGTAAGTGTTAGAGAGGTGTGGCGAAATAGGAACATTCATACATTATTGATTGGAATGTAAAACAAAAAACAATATGGGGATTCCTCAGAAAGTTAAGTATAGAATTACCATATGACCTGTCAATCCCAACTCTAGGTATATTCTCGAAAGCAGAGACTCAAACAGACTTTTGCACATCATTATTTATAGTGGCATTAGTCACAATGGCCAAAAGGTGAAAGCAACCCATTTATCTGTTTTGTGTATGAATGGTTAAATAAAAGTGTGGTTTATACATGCAATGGAATGTTGTTTGGCTGTAAAAAGGAATGAAGCTGTGATGCATGCCGCTGTTGCAACATAGATGGCTGTTGAGAACATCATGCTGAGTGGAATAGACCAGACACAAGAGGACAAATACCTTGAAATCTCATTTGAAATGCTCAAAATAAGCATACCATGAAGGCAGATGCCAGAATACAGGCTACCGGAGGCCAGAAGGGGGAGGCGGTGGGGAGTTGGTGCTTAATTGGTGCAGAATTCCTATGTGGGGTAATGGTAAAGTTCTGACAATGGATGATGGGGATAGAGGCACAATGTAGTATATGTAATGAACACCACTGAACTGTATATTCAAAAAGGAGAAAAAAAGGAAACTTTAGATCGTATATAAGTTACTACACACAAAAAAGTACAACTCATAGAACTACATAACATAATGCAAATGGCACTAAAGTTAATAGTATAATTATAATAATATTGTTTCTGGAATTGTAACAAAGGTACCACACTAATGCAAAATGTTAACAGGGAAAATTATGCACATGTGCGTGTGTGTGTGTGTGGAGGGCATTTGGGAACTGTGCACCTCTTGCATGCTGTTTCTGTAAACCTACAATTGTTCCAATTAAAAAATGGAGAAAAAAAGTTGAGTTCATTACACTTTAAATTTTTTGGAGGGACTCCGCATCAAGGGATTGAGAGAACCTTGACTGAAAGGGGAAAGAGAGAAATGAGACAAAATAAAGTGTCAGTGGCTGAGAGATTTCAAAGAGAGTTATCCTGGAGGTTATTCTAATACAATATATAGATATCCCTTTTCAGTTTATGGTGTATTAGAGAGGCTGGAGGGAAGTGCCTGAAACTGTAGAGCTGTGTTCCAGTAGCCTTGATTCTTGAAGATGATTGTATAGTGATATAGCTTTTGCAATGTGACTGTGTGATTGTGAAAACCTTGTGTCTGATGCTCCTTTTATCAATGGTATGGACAGATGAATACAAAATATGGATTAAAAATAAATAAATAATAGGGGGAACAAATGTTAAAACAAATTGAGTAGATTGAAATACTAGTGATCAATGAAAGGGAGTGGTAAAGGGTATAGAAAAAATAGGGGGAACGAAGGTTAAAATATATCGGGTAAAAAAATACATACATATATTGGGTAGATGGAAATACTAGTGGTCAATGAGAGGGAGGGGTAAGGGGTAATGTATTATGAGTTTTTTCTTTATTCTTTTTCTGGAGTGATGCAAATGTTCAAAAAATGATCATGGTGATAAATATACAACTATGTGATGATATTGTGAGCCACTGAGTGTACACCATGTATGGAATGTATGTGTGTTAAGAATGTTCGTGTCTGTATGTTGTTTGGCTTGTCAATTAAAAATGATAACAAAATAAAAAATAAAAATAAAAAAATATTTGGGAGACTTAGATAAAGTTCTCTTAAGAGTCATGTACAAGGGCCCAGCTGTAATAAGTAAATACAATTGGCACTTTGTGTTACTCTCAAACTCTGCAAGTTCAGGCGAAGTGGGAACACATTTGTCTCGTTCAGTGCTGCTTCCCAGGGCCCATCACACACCCAGCATGAAGCATATCAAAAGCATGAAAATAATTTAATTAATTTCCAGAAAACCTAATTACTAAAGATACTTAAAAGATATGCTGAGTAAAGCAAAAGGGTGACATGAGTTACCAAAAAAAGCAAAGCAAGCCCATGGACATACACATTTTATCTTTTTTGTTTCTGATTTGATACAACAAGGATGAAATAATTGATTCAAGGGAAAAGTAGCTGACGGCCCTCCTGAGAGACAGGTTGGTTCTCCCGCAGAAGACAAACCAGCTAGTTAGGAAAAAGATACGCCGGCTGAGAGTAAACTAAAAGTGCGCGCAGCAGATGGTATCGGCGACGTGGGCTTCAGAAGCAAAGCGGCAGTGACTGCTAGGCAGGAGGCGTTATGTCTTCATATTTGAAGACAGACGTGCAAGAAAAAAACTAAAGGTTAGTGGAAGATGCCATTCCTTGTCAACCCACTAGCCATTTCTCCTCTGTTTGCAAGCAACACTAGACTTATTCAGGCACCAAGTACACATCCGTGGCCTTTGGGAAAGGGACCAGCCCAGTCTTGGGTTATCCATGCCACCTGCTTCTGGCCAAGAAAGGAATGCCCGTGAAGGGGATTCTAGGAAAGATATTTTCTCCTTTATAAAAAGAGGGACAAACGAGGAGAGCCTCTCTGCCTGTACCTGCTGTACCTGCTGCCTGATTGTCCTTACGCAATGCTTAGGAATGCAGCAGCCCCCTTAAGACCACGGGGCGGGTGGGGAGGTCAAAAGGACCTGAGATGCTGACTCAGAGCCTGGATATCACTGAGCATTTGACCCAACACAGGCGACCACCATTTCCTGGAAATCTTGTTCATCAGAAAGTAAATTCATATGGTTTAAACTGCTTTTAGACCATAATACTCTTACCTGCAGCCAAAGACATTCTGAGGCTACAAAGTTCTTTTAAAAAAAAACATTTTTTATTGTTAAACATGCATAAATACAAAGAAAGGAAAGAAAAAGCAATGATTTTCAAAGTCCACTTCAACAATTTGATACAGCACAGATTTCAGAGTTTGTTATGAATTACCATTCCATTATTTCAGATTTTTCCTGCTAGTTGCTCCAAACACTGGAGGCTAGAGTAAATATATTTTTTCCTTAAAATAGCATATATACAAAAAAGCAATAAATTTCAAAGCACATTGCAACAATTAGTTGCAGAACAGATTTCAGAGTTTGGTATGGGTTACAGTTCCACACTTAGATTTTTACTTCCAGCTGCTCTAAGATACTGGAAACTCAAAGAGAAGAGCAATGATTTTACTCTAAGCAGAGTTGGGCTTAGAGAGAGAATGGCCACATCTGAGTAGCAACAGAGGTCCTCCAGAAGTAACTCTAAGGCATAATTATAGGCAGCCTAAACTTCTTCACTACATACATAAGCTTCACAAGAGCAAGTGTCAAGATCAAGGGCTTGGCCTGCTGATTTGGGTGTCCCTAATGTTTGACCCAGTATCTGGGGTTTCCTGGTGGTAAAGTTTAATAGTTACATATATTTTCTCCATCCCTCACAGGACTTTGCCAATACTTTTTGATTATCTGTTTAATATATTCTGGGGTGTATCCAGGCATTACATTAAGCTATACAGGATTAAAGGCCCTCATTCTTATTCTGGGCTCCCTGTGTTTGGGTTGTTTAAATGATCTATCCAGACAGGTTGAGTTAGATTATGTGCTACAGAAAATTTAGGTTCTGGACAAAATTAACCTTTCTTCCTTTGGTCTCAAAGAGTAGATGAGGCTCTAAAATACAGACAATGTCTTCCTTACCCCTGTGTTCTGAATTACCTTAATCCTGACTTGATTGGCTTCCTTCTTAACTCCAAATACCAGGTTATACATATATAAAACAGCCTCTCAAAATCCAGAAATAATAATCACTACTCTGGACTAAACGTGACTGCTATAAGAGCTTACAATCTAGACCCCTGTTTTCTTATAAGCATTTTCTAAAGGAGACCATACCATAATTGCTCTTTTGTTTCTGTCTTATTTTGTCTCACCAAATGTCCCACAGGTTCATTCACAATGTTGCATGCCTCACAACTTTGTTACTTTTTGTAGCAGCACAATATTCGATCATATGTATAGACCATCATTCGTCAATCTACTTCTCAGTCAGTGCATCCTTCAGCCACCTGCATTCATTAGGCATCATGTATAATGTCCAACAGTCCATCAACACTCTCAATTTTAGATAATGTCATTGCTTCCAAGAGAAAGATAACCAGTAAACACACCCTCACCAAACAGTAAATGTAGACCTCCCCTTAACACTTGTCCGCCACCTCATTATTTACCCCGTTTGTGGCTGTGGTACCGCTGATGTGTTCCTCTTAAACACAGCCCATGGCGTGCAATAGCAGTTGTCCCCCTGTACCCTGAACTTAAAACTCTTGGATACAAAGTAGAGAGGATGAAGGTTGAATAAAATAATGACATAAAATGGCTGAAGTTTAGTTTGAAAGGTTTATTGTATTTGTACCTCAGTTTTTGCCTTTCATTTTAGCTTGTTCTAAGCAATGATTAAAAGAAATATTGATTACATAAAATTTCGTTTGTAGAAAAAGCAACCTTGCTTATTTTCAATCAGGGAATCACAGGGACTAGGATTGAGGGGCAGTTAGTCTAGCCACTTCTCCTCACCTAGTAACCCGCCCTCCACTGCCAGCTTTGGAAGATCTACCTATTATGTATATCGTTATTTTTAAATATGGCAGCAGGTTCCTTACATTTTCAGGATCTTACTATGCAGTACTTGAATAATTATAGCATTTTTCCTTTTATGCAGGATTTATATTAAACAAATTATTTTTGTAGCTCTAAAATACATTTGTAACATTTGGGAAAATTTGAATATAGACCATTCGATGACACTATGAAATTGTCATTAATTTATTTGTGTATGATAACAGTAATGTGCTTATGTGAGAGAATGTCCTTAGGAGACATTCTTTTTTTTTTTTTTGCATGGGCAGGCACCAGGAATCGAACCCGGGTCCTCTGGCATGGGAGGCGAGCATTCTTGCCTGCTGAGTCACCGTGGCCCACCCAGGAGACATTCTTTTGAAGAAGTATGAATACTCATATTCAGGGGAGAAAAGTCATGGTGGCCGCAAATTACCATCAAATGGTTCAGAGAAAAGTATCGATGCATAGACATACACACATACATGCCCACGGAAAGAATGAGAGAGAGAAAGCAAATGTGGCAAAATGCTAACTGATGCATCTAGGTAAATTTGAAAATTTTCAAAATAAAAACTTTGGGAAAATATATAAGGGTCTTTTTTTTTTTTAAGGCTTTCTGCCTACTTGCATTGCCAGCCACTGTCCAAATACAGGGTCCCCAACAGAACTAAGTTTTTCACTTTCCATAAGCTTCTTATTACCATACTGGGAAAATGTTAAACATCAGAATGTGCTAATTCAGGGATGATCCTGGAATATTGTTTAAAGTTCATTTAAATTCCTGCAGATGCAAAAGTCAATGGCTCTGGGCATAAGAAATAATCTGTTTTGCTTTCCACAAATGTATTGTGTTTACCTAGCACCAAAGAGAAAACTTATCCTTTACTAGAAAAGAGCTATTTTTACATCATGTAACTCTTAATCATTTGATTTCTACTTTGAGACATAAATTGCTTTTCCTCACTTTTGATTGATTTTTAGAAACCCCGTGAAATGAGCATTGTTTTTCCATTTATTTCTTTATGCTGAGAATTTTCTTCTTAGACGGGAATGTGAGAAAAAATCTGGATTTACTTTTTTATGTTTGAGTGACCCATTTTGGAATATGTAAACTTTGAACAGACTAAAATTTTTTAAATTTAATTAAAGTCTCCTGAGAATCATTCAGCTCTCTTGCATGGATAGTATGTCACCTTTTAAAAAAAGAACCTAAACACAGCCAAAATATGTATTCATTTTTTTTCTTCTTATTTTTCCTTCCAACCTTTTGAGACACTACAGAAAACAAGTGCTGGAGTCTACATTTTCTCTCTAGAATGTCCTGCCTTCTAAATTGCCCCGTTCTATTTTCTCAGAAAAAAAAATTGAGGGAGGAAAAAAAATTGTTCTATTTAAGGAAAAAATGACAGATCTTAGCACTGCAAGTCCACATTTGACAGTTTTTTCTTCATTTGTTTACCAAATAAACATTTATTGAGCACCTACTGCCTGCCAGATAAGGAGATAGGAGAATCAGACTCTTATCGAGGTCTCTAATGATTTCCATCTTACCAAGACTTAGGGTCCATTATTAGTTCTCATCCTCCTCCTCCTCTCAGTTAAATCCACCCTCTTTCCTTCTTCCAATACTTTCTTCCCCAGGCTTCTGAAGCAGCCTACTCTTCTGGTTTTCTTTCTATCCATTGGCCATCCCCTGGTAGTCCTGCTTACTGGTCCTCCTTTTCCTGATGGCTAACACTGGACCCTTCTTCTTTTGTATTTACATTCTCGGCCGGGGGGATCTCCTCTAGTCCCACGGCTTAATGCCATCTAATTGCTAAAGATTCCCAAATCGGTAACTGCCTTCTTGAGATCTCCACTCAGCTAGCCAATAGACTTCTCAGAGCTGCTGGCTTCCCCACCACTCCCTCACCTCAAACCTATTCTTCCCTCAGCCTTTCCCATCTTAGTAAATTGCATCATTTGCTTGGCCAAAAATATGAAAGTTAGAGATAGTGTTGGCCGCATGTGACAGAGTCCCATGTACCCAGAGGGTGGTTATTTTTCTCACATGCCAAGTGGACTGCAGGCAGGTACCCCGGGGCTGTGCGACAATGGCAAAGACTTCTATTTTTCTTCTCTGCCAACCTGAGGCCAACAGCAGCCCGACTGCAAGATCACATCCACATTCCAATGGAGATGAAAAGGAAGGAATGAACAAGATAGAAGGAGAGAGCCTTCAGGGAAGCAGCAAAACTTCCTCAAAAATTCCCACTGGATCTGTGCTTACCTCTCATTGTCCAGAACTGTGCTGAAGCCCCACTCAGCCCACTTGTACCTATAAGAGGAGCTGGGAATATGTTGTTCAGCAGGGCACATTGCTACCTTCCACAAATCTGGGTTCTGATGGGGGGGGTGGAAATGGATATTGAATACACAAATCGCAGTGTCTGCCACATCATCCTGGATTCCTATCTTTCCCTCACATGATACTGCCAATCCACCAGCACATCCCATCAGCCCTCCCTCAAAAGACTGAACGAACTGACCTCCTTCTCCTCATCTCTGTTGCTGAAGTTCCTGGTCTCCTACCCAGACCACGGCCACGGCCTCCTACCTGGTGTCCCCTTCCACGCTTGCCCTCTTCGCAGTCCTTCGCAGTCCTTTCTGCAAACAGTAGCCAGGCTAATCATTCTAAAGTATAAATATAATCATACCACCCTCTTTCTTAAAATTCTCCAAAGAATCTGTCACAGACCCTGAGACGAGGATTTGCGTGCAAGGGGTTTATTTGAGAGGTGCAAAAACAGGGTGGGGAGACGAGGAAGGGAGGGGGCCTAAGGCGTCTAAGCCAGCCTCCCCAGGGGGTACCTGAAGCTTAACCCCTGGGGGAAGCATGGGAAATGGGGTGAAATTCATGCCTCGGAATTATCCCACCCAAGGGGCAAGGCAGGGGATTTATACAGCAACCTCCAAAGTTGCTCGCTCCAGCTCGCTCAGCTTACAGCATTTATTGAGTCTGCCACCCTGAGCCAACACACTGAGAAAGCCAGCACCGCTTCTGTCCACCAGCCTCTCATCTCCAAACCCGGCCCAACTGCTTCCGTCTAAAGCAGAATCATAAAAGGGTGGGGGCATCATTTCAGCCAATTTCTTTAATAGGATAAGAAGTTCAAAATACAATTTCAGGATCATGAACGGCCAGCTTGGAAATTTTCCAGGTTCCAGCCTTATCTGAAAATAGGTCAATTTTTGGAATGCTCTTTTTTGACAGAAAAAGCAAAAAAGTGTACATCATCTTTAATATGCAGGAAAATTCCCTGTAGGGCATATAAGATTTGGAACATTTAAGCTCAATATCTTAAGGTACACATCATTTACTATACCACTAGCAATTAGATGGCTATCTATCAATGGTAGTGTTGTGTGTTTAGATCTGACCACTAAATACAGAGCCTAGGACATATTTCTGCCGTCAGATTGGGCTACTGCTTCATTTCCTTTCCTTTCTTCTTCAATTGTTCTACGAAGTAATCGTTACAAGCGACCGTCAGAGCTGCCACCATCACCACGAACTCATTGAAGTCCACTTCATTGTCCTTGTTGGCGTCCAGGTCCTGCATGATCTTATCAACCAGCTGGGGGTCCTTCTGGCACTAAAAGGAAAAAAAAGAGAATTTCTGACTCCCAGGCTTTCGGGTTCCCGATGACAGCTGGGATTGCAGCATCTTTTTTATTTACAGTAAAGTTTTTGTTAGCATTTTTTAGCATCTAGAGACAATTTCCAAGAGCCTATTTTCAGGTGGGTTTGTAGCCAGCACAAATCCTGAAGGTGCCTAACCCTCTGTCCCCAGCATCCCAGAGCCCTTCTCAGACCTAAAGACCAAGGGAGCAAACAGCTCGTCCAAGTGAGCCCCTGATGCTGGGAATGCAGCTGCAGCCCCTCGGCGGTTGAGGACCAGGACACTGGGGGAAAAGCAGGCCTTGAAGCCAAAATGGGACTTTCAGCAAACCACTTGACCGTTTTTGTTATTTTCTTATTTGTAAAACGGAAATTTGGGGGAACTTCAACGTGAGGTTTGAAAATTCCTAGCGCCAGGGTTGCTAGATTTAGCGAATAAAAATACAGAGTAAACGGTTAAATTTGAACTTCAGATAAGCCATGAATACTTTTTTAGTGTAAGTATGACCCAAATACTGCATGGGACATTTAGCATTTTATCTGTAACCCTACTAAGTGTAATGCAGGTATAAAGAGTCACCCGACAAAGGGAGGTTTCTGAAGGATGACTGCATTGTGTTGGCAGAAAGGAAAGCCAGTAGCTGCTGGAGACAGAAAGTGTGGGCCTATGAAGCGTGCATGTCTCCTATGATTTGTGGTTGATAAGACTATTTCCCCAAACAGTTCATTTCTTCCAGGAATTCCCCACAGCCCTCTCGGTACCTGTCAACCACTAAATGGTTGGAAACTTAAATTTAATTGACCAAAATTAATTTGATCAAAACAATTACATATTTCACTTGAATAAATCAGAGTCCATTTTGACCTACTAAGCCTTTTATTTTAAATGCTACATAATACAGTAGCCAAACCGTGTTTGTAAAAACAATAAGTTCCAGGGACCTATATGGCCACTAAAGAGGCATCATGAAGAAATACTGTTAAAGAATGTCCACTTCAAACTTTCCCTTAGGAGGTGGGAAGAAAAAGGTGTCATAATTACAACTGCCACAGTTTTAATGCAGGGCTTGGGCAAAATAATAGCATGAAAGAGTAGCAACTTGTACGAACGTCAGTTCTAGGCAATTCCAGAAAGAACAGAATGAACTGTTTTCCTCAGAGACCCAAGCACTTTGCTGTAAGACTTCATGCACAGACGTGTGGAGCCCCTGCTGTTTCGAAAGGCGAATCTGTTTGCGACTCAACTGGTCTCGTTACTGTCGAACACACCACGCCCTGCCACCCTCTCCTACCAGCCTGTGCTGGGCTGGTAAAGCTCTCTCACTGGAAAATTCACCAACACAAGATAAAGCACCCCAGGCTTAATTTCTGGCCCAATGCATAATGTTAATTTTCAGACAGCAGGACACAGCTCCTGATGAAAGCCACAAACATGATTTTTAACTCGTGAAAACCCTGACCACAAGCAATTTGGAAAAGGCACATGCCTATATACATGGAAAACAAAGGTCTCCAGTGTTTGCTTCCCCTGTGTTTTTGAACCTCACTATAAATGATACTGTTTTTGTGACAAAAATCACAGGAGACTACATCCACGAAGGCTGAAGCGGTGCCTCATCCACCTTCAACCGAATAGGACAGAAAAGCTGGGACTCACCGTGAGGAACTCAGTGAGCTCTTGTTGCAGGAGCATTTTCAGTTCCCCCTTGTTGAGCTTGAACCTGTCCCCTTCCTTGCAGGAGTAGCGGTGGAAGACTGTGATCATGGTGCCCATGGCAGCCTCCAGCTGCGTGGGCATGCCGGCGGGGGAGCGGGCGCTCCGGGGCAGGGCGCGCCACCACGCTCGAGGAGGAAACACTGGCTCCAAATGCACAGGTGGGGAAACACGAAAACGCGCGTTACAATGGGATTCCCTGCTCTTCCCGCTCCGCCCGGCCCGCGGTTGCCGCGAAAGCCTCACAATCTGCCGGAAAGTGGGCGAATTGCCAATGAGACTCTCATGCCTCACCTGCCCGATCCCTACCAAGTTAGCTACCAGACCACAAGGACAGAGAGGTGTTAAAACTCAGCTTTCAAATGTTATAGAATTTTTAAAAATGTAAAGGGAAAGAAGATGCCTAACTTCCTACCTGTTCAGCCAAATGCACAGCTCTCTCAACAGGTGTTTATAATTAAACTGTAAGCATTTATACCTGGGATTCCTCCCAGCACACCTGTTCCCCCAGAGGATGAAAATTACCGGTGACAAGAGATTCGGATGGAGGTGCCTCTGTATCTGTTTTTAATCACCAGAATGAACAGGTGTGAGCTGCTGCCCGCCCCCCCGCCCTCCCGGGTGCATGGAGGAAGGGCTGGAGCCCTCGGCGTGCTTTGGGTGAGAAGGCGAAGGGGGCAGACAGGAAGCCTTCCATTAGCCCTTCATTCTGGGCGCACCGCTGGAAATGCCATTAGTTGCTAGGAAGTTGATAACTGGGAAGAGCTCTACAAATAGGCAAGTGAACAGCACTCAAACCTAGAGACTCCTCAGAAAGCACTCTAGAGAATGTGTTGAGTGCAGACTAGTTAAACTAACAACCCCCTGGGCAGTTGGGCTGCTGTAAAGAAAGGGTGGGGGGACTGTCCATGCGCTGATGAAGACGGCACCGGGCAGTGACCCCGACCACGTGAGAGAGGAAGAGAACTAATGCGCGTGTGCGTGTGCTCGCGTTTGCCTAAAGGCTCCTGAGAGAAAGCCCCAGCGTGTGAAAGCAGAGCGGGGCAGCCAGGGAAGGGGATGGGATGAGTGGTTGGGAAAGAGGTGGGAGCAAATGCTTTTTAACAAAATGTCACTTTTCACTTATAGGAGTGCATATTGCCTATTCAAGAAATGGAAATAGAATAAATCCCAAAGCAGCTGTGAGTAGGAACCCTTGTGGGGGTGGGAGGAGTGATTTCCGCAGGAGAGAACCTGATAAAGAAAAAGAAATCCCGGAAAAACCAAAGCCAGAAGTTGGCGGTTGTGTTTGAAATGCCTGTCCTCTCAGGACGGAAATTTAATTACATGGAAAGAAAGCCAGGTTCTCCTTGTTATTTCCTTTCAACCAGGCAGTCGGATGCATCCTCCAGGGGCCTCCCCATGGCCCTCGCGGTCCCGTCCGGGCCACCCCGCTGAGACCGCGCTGCCGGCTCACCCCGCAGTGCTCGCTGCGCACCTCCAGCCCGGTACCCCAAGGTGCTCTTCAATTTGTGTCTTATTATTAAAGTAATAACGCATAAGGCAAAATGACAACGTTTCGAACATGCAAAGCTATGAAATAGAAGTAAAATTCTCTACCCCCCCCCACTCCCTTCCCCACCCATTTCACTTGGGTTAACGTTTCCCAGCCTAAGAGGCAGTAGCGTGGTGGTTCACAACATGGGTGCCTGGCTTTGACTCTCAGGTCTGCCACTAACTAGTTGTGTGACCCTGGGCTGGTCACTTACCACTATGTACCTCAGTTTCCAATCTTCATAAATGGGGATAACACGGTACCTATGCCCCAAGAAGGATTAAGTACATTAAAATATGTGCCTGCAGTGTAGTTAGTGCTATGTGTTAGTTATTGTTATTCTTTAAAAAATTATAGTTTCATATCCTTGAATATGCAGACACATAAACAGCATCAAAATATACAGCATCGAAATAGACACATCTGGGCGGCTGCTGTGGCTCAGCAGGCAGAGCTCCGACCTGCCGTGCTGGAGGTCTGGAGTTCGATCCCTGGTGCCTCCTGCCCATATGCAAATTAAAAAAAAAATTATAGAAATAGACATATCTATATGCATCTTGTGTTTTCAACTTAAAGGATCTCAGAGATCCTTTATATCCTCATATAAAGATTTACCTCACTCTTCATTAAAGTTGCATTTTATTTCACTGGATGAATGTACATGTATATATAGTCAAAAAGTATTTATCAAACCCCTGTGTTATGCCAGAAACATATCCTATTGCTGCTTTTATTGGGTTGTATTCATTACATAGAATGCAGGGAACACTGGACCCGTCCTCATTTCTGAGGGCACTGTCCCTTCTCCCACTCCGAAATGTTGCTGCTTGGGTTTCTGTCCTTGATGATCTCAGCTATTTCTATATTTTCAATTAATCCCCAAATCATTTTGTTGGCCCCGATCTCTCCGTTACGCACTCCTACCTGAGTGTCCCACAAACATCCCCAAAACTCAATTAGGACCAAGCAAAGCTCATCCCCTCCCTCCAGCCAAACCTGCCCTCTTGCTGTGTTGTCCATCTTAGCCATCCAGTTCCATTGGTCACCCAGGCTTCTGCCACCATCTGAAAATATCAGTTGAACCTGCCTGTTTCTCTCCATTCTCTTCTACCATCAGAGCATCATAATTTTTGGTTTTTGTGGTGGCTTGAAGTTATACACTCCAGAAAAATATCTTCTTAATCTGTTCCTGTGCAAATGAACTCATCGTAAACAGGACCTTTTGCGAAGGCTGCTTCAGTTAAACGTGGCCCAATGAATCAGGATGGGTCTTAATCGCATTATTGGTGGCCTTAGGGAGAAGGGTCCAGAAAGAGAGCCACGGGGAGCAGTCACAAGCTGGAAGTCAACTGGACCCAGAAGAGAATGGAGAAGATGCCACCATGTGCATTGCCTGGTGACAATGCCAAGGAGAAGCCAAGGAACCCTAAGGATTTTCCGCCAGCTGGAAGATACCAATCTTGGAGGAAGCAAGCTTTCTAGCCTCTGGGATGTGAGCCAATAATTACTGTTATTAATTCATTGTATTTATTTGTTTTAGCAGCCAGGAAACTGAGACTGTCTCGATTACTGAGGTAGCTTCCTTACAACCTTCCATTCTGATCTCCACTCTGCTGTGGGAACTGGTTTATCTAAAACATAAACCAAAGCCCATACTCCTTGAGCCTATAAAGGTCTAACCCTGTCAACAAACTGACCAAAATTCATGTTCTCTCATTGTTGTGCCTTTCCACATTCTGGACCCACTGCGTGGAGTGCACTTTTCTCCTTTCTAATTGCTTAGTTCTGTGTAGTTCTTCAGGACTCATAACAGGTAGCTGAAGTTATAAATGCACTAAAATGGTAAGTTTTACAGAATATGTGGGTCTCAGCAATAATATATACTATATACTATATATTAAACTGCAAATGAAGTTACTTGGAGAATTCTATAGGCAGGCAAAACTGTCAATGGAATAGATATGAAAACCATGTTGTAATGAAGAGATGAAAATTTGATCACTTTAGGAGTTTTTCAAAAGTAAATTCTACCAAAATGGGAAAGATGGATGTGAAACAAGGAATTATGTCTTTTATTTGCATTTGAAACAAGGAATTGTGTCTTTTATTTGCATTTTTAAAAAGGATATGCAGATATACATAGGAAAAAACTCTGGAAATTACGTAAATCAAAAAGTCCACAAAAATCATTTGTAACAATGGGATTAAAAGTGATCTTCATTTTCTCCTTTTTGCTTATTTGTATTTTATTTCTCTCCAATAAATATTACTGTGCAATTATTTAATGTCTGTGTAAATAAATAAAGCGCATTTTAACCCCTTCACACCCGAACAGACTTGGCGCGGGTGACCTGATCTCCGCACCCCCAGCTTTGTGTGGATTCCGCCGGGCTCGGGCGCAGGGGCGAGGTTTTCCTTGGAGGACGCTGCCCCCTGGCGGGGCTCCCCAGGACTGCACGGGGAGCTCTAGCCGCCCCCCCCCCCCACACACACAAAGCCCGTGGAGTTGTGTTTAGGGGCGCGGATTCCACATCACCGGCTCAGCCAGCCGCAGCCTCCGCCCTGCGGGAAACTCTCACAAGCAGGAACAAGGGCAGGAGAAAGCAGAAACACCCCTCACAGGCTCGGGGCGGCTAAGGAGTTACCGGGCCATGACGCCCGGGGGCAGGGGAGACGCGGCGTGTTGAGCCTCGACTCGCGTGCATCGCAGACCCTTTGCAGAGGTGGGAGGGAGGAAGCACCGAGAACCCGAGGGCAGCTCCGGGGCCCTGCGCGCGTGTCCCCTTCGCTGCGTGGTGCTTCCCGGGTGCGCCCCTGGGTCAGCACCTAGCAAAGATTTCATTTCAAATATGCGGAGTTCGCGGTACGCCTTTACTTTATTTCAAATGCAAATAAAAGACATAATTCGTTGTTTCACATCCATCTTTCCCGTTTTGGTAGGATTTACTTTTGAAAAATTCTTAAAGTGATCAAATTTTCATCTCTTCATTACAACACAGTTTTCAGTATCTATTCCATTAAGAGTTTTGCCTGCCTATAGAATTCTCCAAGTAATTTAATTTGCAGTTTAATATATAGTTTAATATATAGTATATATAGTATATAGTATATGTTATTGCTGAGACCCACATATTCTGTAAAATATGTGCATTTATAACTTCAAGTAACGGAACAAACTTGCCCGGAATCCTATAACGAGATTGTAGCGGAACTGAGGTTCAACTCATGTTTGTGAGACAAACGTAAAATAACCTAAAAGCAGGCAGCCATTTAGAATTAGAGTTATGAAGACTATGGAAACACCAAACTTCAATGAAATGGAAGTGAAAATAGCCAAACAAAAATCTTTTGTATGCTGCAATGTACCTACAGAAAATAAGAAAAATACACATAGTTTTAATAGTTATCTGACAAATTTATGGATATTTTAAAATTCTATTACGCTGCTATTAAACTGTATTTTCAATTAAAATATTAATTGCAGTAGTATGGTACTTAAAAAGTCATGATCTCCATATTAGGCAACATCTTTTATAATGTCGCATTTGAAAACTCAACATGTAAAATACTTGATTCAAAATGATTACATTATGTTTTTTATGTATGCATAAAAAAATATAAAGGAAATAGGCAAAATTGTCCATAGATAAATTCTAAGGGTGACTTTTTCTGCCTGCTGGTGTCAGCGCTGAAGTTTTTGGTAATTTTGAATCTTTAGTCGTGTGTTATTTTACTTTTATAATGGAAAAAGGATGAAATAAAGTGTTTTCAAAATGGTAGCATTGGCAAAGCATTTGAACCCCTCAAATGCTGGTTCAGCTGTAACAGTAACTGGCTTTCCTACAGCACTTCCCAGTTTATAAAGACTTTTTCACACATACCATTAAGCAGCAACTATTTGCCTAGTACTGGTTAGAGTCTGTGAGAGATGGCTTATAATATAAATCAAGACAAGTGTTCAAAATGTTACTGAAAAATACACACCAGATATACTGAGTACTAAACTTAGTATAAGTTCTGTGACATAACTGGGTTTCCTTTTTCACAAGTATAAAATTAGAACCTTGGATTAAATGACCTTGAAGTTCACTTTTCACTAAAATTTGTTTTACTCCAAAATCTGTTTTTACTCTGTATGTATAATGTGCGCATACGCGCCTGACATCCACCAGGAAACAATTCAGACTCTGACATGAACGACAAGAATCACTCAAAGAACTTTCAGAAGGGCCCTGGGGCAGGTTTTTCCTCCTGGGCCTAACAGTCCAGAGAAACAGGCTTAGGGAATTTGCCACACATTTCTGCTAAGTCCAATGTCTCTCTCTGCTCCAAACACAGCAGAAAGGAGATTTCCCTTTTCTGTCCCTCCAGTGATGTCTGTTACTCACCTCTTCCCCAGGTTCTCTACTGAATTAGGGTTTTTTTTTTTTTTCTTTTGGAATGGGAAGCCATTTCTTCTTGTTTTTAAAAAAATTATTTTATTGTAAAAAATAACATATATACAAAAAAGCAATAAATTTCAAATCACACTACACCAGTTAGTTATAGAACAGATGTCAGAGTTTGGTATGGGCTACAGTTCCCTAATTTTAGGATTTTTCCTTCTGGCTGCTCCAAAACACTTGAGACTAAAAGAAATATCAACATAATAATTCAGGAGTCATACTCATTTGTTAAATTCTATCTTCTCTCTTATAACTCCATCTTCTCCTTTGATCTTTTTTTAATTATTTTTTATTGATATAATATATTCACATCCTATGTAATCATCCAAAATGTACAGTCAAAGGTTCATGATATCATCATATAACTGCACATTTATCATCACAATTGACTTTTTTTGGTGAAAAATAACATAAACAAAAAAGGCAATAAATTTCAAAGAACATCACAGCAATTAGTTGTAAAACCGTTGTCAGAGTTCGGTATGGGAAACCTCTACTATTAACTCTGTGTACTAGTCATACCTTTGAAGTAGTTCATGCAAGAACTTGTTTATATTTGTAGTGCTGATGGATGAAATCCCTGGCTTTATATAACCACTTTAAATCAGATGCACCTTCAATACAGCACTATCATTTATAATCCATTCCCATATATTTAAGTTCAATCTTGCTAACGAGTCTGTACCCATTAGGTATCCACTGCCCCTTCGTTTCTGTCTATTTCTATGTCCTCTCTACTCTACATATTAAGGCTCTGACTTTACATTTTCTGGGGGGCCCATATTAGTGAAATCCTAAAGTTTCTACCCTTTTGTGTCTTACTTATTTCACTCAGCATTATGTCCTCAAGGTTCATCCATCTCATCACGTGCTTCAAGATAACATTTCTTCTTACTGCTGCATAATATTCCATCATATATATAAATATATACCACATTTTGTTTATCCACTCTTTTCCTGAGGTCCAATGAAAATTTTTCTGTCTTTTTCACCATTTATGCTTTTGTGCATTCAAGTAAGTTGCCTTGTCTTTTAATTTGCTTATTCTTTCTTCTGTCTCTTCAAAACTGCTGTTGTGTGTCTCTAATAGGTTTTAAATTTGATCTGCACTGTCTTTCATTTCTGTAAGATCTGCTATTTTTTTACTTATTCTTTCTTTTTTTAAAATTTATTTATTAATTAAAAAATAAAGAAACAAAATAAAACAACATACATAATCATTAATCAGAATTCTTTTTCTGAATTAATGCAAATGTTCTAAGAAATGATGAATATGCAACTAAGTGATGATATTGTGAAGAACTTGTTCTTTCAAATTCCACTTTATGTTCTTCTGGTACCTTTGGATATCACTTATGTCTTTAGTCAACCCACTGGGGAAGTTATTTAAGAGATCTGTATGAACAGCTTTGGTTAGTTGTTCCAAATTCTGTGTCTCCTCTGGTGTTTTCATTTGGTCATTTTGCTTGGTCATGTTTTCTTCCATCTTCAGAAGTTTATGATATTTTGTTGGGTTTTGGCATTTGATTATTTGACAAGGTTATTTTTAAAGTTGATTTCCCTTGCTCCTCTAAGATTCTGAAGTTGCTTAGGTTTGCATGAAGCCTCCTTCTTTTCTTGGTAATTCCGCGCCAAACCAAGGCCAGGTCCTCATGCTGTGCCGGAGATGCAACCCTAATTGAAGATCCGTTAAAAGCTCGGGAGAAAGGCAGTTTGCCTGAGGGCACTTTCCGTGTCTTCCCAGCAGATGCTGCTTTTGGGCCCACTTTTCCCCTGGGCACATGGAGACCCGGTGCAAAGCCAGTCAAAGCTGCAGGTCTCCGTGCATGCTAAAAGCTGCCAGCCCGGGGCGTGGGGGGTGGGCAGTGTGCACCTGGCAGAGAGTCTGCTTGTGGGCAGAATGGGTCTGGTGGTCCCCAGGCTCGCAGGTGAAATGACCCTATGTGGCTGCGAGTTTCAAGTTCCCCATGATGGCAGTTTTATATCAGAGCTATCAGATGCATCAAATAAAAATCAAATTAAAGTAATTCCAACTACATTTTAGTTTTATCCTCCAACTCACTGAACTGAGCATTTGAAAGGTTAAAGGTGAAGCATCTGACACTATTATATATATACTATTACAATAATATAATGAATATCATTGTCAATTCAATTACAAAGTCCAACACTGACCTTACAGTCAATTCTCAAAATTTGTGGTAGTTAAAGTTCTATAAAGTTGCCACAAACATGGAATTCAGGAATACTGAACCAGTACTCCTATGGGAAATCCAGGATTAGGCTCCTGTGAGCCTTTAGTCATAAAACTTTTGTCAACTAATCAATACATAACCTTGTATTGTGTTTGTTTCTGCTTAAACACATGTTTAATTATGCTGTCATGTCATTAACACGGATCAGCAGCACTATACCTCGTGCATGAATGACACTCACGTAGCACTTGTCCTTCCTCCATGAGACCCATCATAGCCTTCCTTGCCTGGGAACATGGGCAGCACTTCAGCCCTGCACTTGGGAGCTTTTTTTAAAAACATATTTTTACTGAGATATCTTCACACACATACAGTCCATCCAAAGTACACAATCAATGGCTCACAATATCATCACATAGTTGCATATTCATTACCATGATCATTTTTAGAACATTTGTATCACTCCAGAATAGGAAATAAAGAGAAAAAAGAAAAGACTTTTACATCCCATACCCTTTCCCCCTCCCTTCTATTGAACACTAGTATTGTAATCTACCCATTTTTTTAACCCCTTATCTCCACCCCTTATTATTACTATTATTTGTCCTTAGTTTTTACTCATCTGTCCATACCCTGGATAAATGGAGTGTCAGCCACAAAGTTTTCGCAATCACATGGTCACATTGCAAAAGCTATATAATTATAGTCTTCTTCAAGAATCAAGGCTTCTGGAACACAGTTCAACAGTTTCAGGTACTTCCCTCTACTACTCCAATACACCATAAAGTAAAAAGGAATATCTATATAATGCACAAGAATAACCCCCAGGATAACCTCTCAACTCTGAAATCTCTCAGCCTCTGAGACTTTATTTTGTCTCATTTCTCTCTTTCCCCTTTTGGTCAAGAAGGCTTTCTCAATCTCATTATGCTGGGTCCAGGCTCATCCCCAAGACTCATGTCCCATGTTGCCATAGAGATTTACACCCCTGGGAGTCGTGTCCTATGTAGGAGAGAGGGGGCCATGAGCTCACCTGCAGAGCTGGCTTAGAAAGAGAGAGACCATATGTGAACAAGTAAAGTTATCTTGGGACCCAGCATCGTGAGAATGAGAAAACCTTCTTGACCAAAAGGGGAAGAGAGAAGTGAGACAAAATAAAACCTCAGTGGCTGGAAATTTCAAACAGAGTTAAGAGGTTATCGTGGAGGTTTTTCTTACACATTATATAGATATCTCTTTTTAGTTTATGGTATACTGGAGTGGCTGGAGGGAAGTACCTGAAACTGTTGAACTGTGTTCCAGTAGCCTTGATTCTCAAAGAAGACCTTATAACCACAAAGCTTTTGCAATGTGACTTCGTGATTGTGAAAACCTTGTGTCTGATGCTCCTTTTATCCAGGGTATAGACGGATGAGTTAAAAAAAAAAAAAAGGATAAACAAATGAATAATAGGGGGAGATAAGGGGTAAAACTTGGCTAGATTGAAATACTGAGGGTCAATGAGAGGGAGGGGTAAGGAATATGGGATGTATGAGGTTTTTTTCTTTTTATTCTTTTTAGAGGAGTGGTACAAATGTTCTAAAAATTATCACAGTGAAAAACACACAACTATGTGATGATATTGTGTGCCACTGATTGCACTTATGGTTGAACTGTATATGTGTGAATATTTTTCAATAAAAATATCTTTTTTCAAAAGTAATAAACGAATGGCCAATTACATTGAAAGAAAAGTTCTCTGGGGGTGATTCTTAGACATAATTGTAAGTAGGCTTAGCTTCAACAAGCTTCTCCTTTGCAGGAATAAGTTTCAATAGGCGTGAGCCCCAGGATTGAGGGCTCGGCTTATTGAATTGGTTGTCCCCAGTGCTTGTGAGAATATCAGGAATTCCACAGATGGGGAAGTTTCATATTTTCTTCTTCCTCCCCAGTCGCTACAGGGGGCTTTTTATTCTCTGTCCAAATTACTCCCGGATGTATCGGGGCATCACACTGACCTGTACAAACCAACAACATCTCACTACCTATTCAAGCTTCCATGTAATTATTCCATGTTCGAATAAACTGAGCATACAGATTAAATTAGACATTGTGCTACCAAAAATATAAATTTTGCACCAAATAAACATCTCTTCCTTTGGTCTCAAACAGACATTGAAGTTCTAAAATGTGAGCCATTTCATCCTTTACAGTGTATTCTGATTTATCTTAGCCTTAGCCAGATCAGCGTCAGTCATATATCTAGTTGAAGTCTGATAATTTTTTCAGCTTTTTAAAGAGTTCCTATATGGGGGCTTGCTGACTTTCATAGCTTCAGAGCTCTAACTCCAAGTCTCAGGCATCACATAAATAACCAAAGTTTGAGGGAACGATCAGGTTATCCACAAATAACTCAGCATCTTAGGATTTAGAAATAACAGCTACAACTCCAGAATAGATGTGACTGCTGTAGGAACTTATAATCTAGGAACCTTAACAATAGGCCCAACCTGAGAACCCATGCTTTTGATTTCAAGTCTCTGAGTTTGTACATTATAGTTAGTTCAAATGAGTGAGGCATGATAATATTTGTCTTTTTTCCTCTATTCTTTTTAATATTTGTCATTTTGTTCCTGACATTTCATTCAACATACTGTCCTCAAGATTCATTCACCTAATTACATGCCTCACAACTTCACTCCTTCTTGCAGCTGCTCAGTAGATCCTTGGATGCATACACCACACTTTCCCCTTCTAGTCCTCAGCTGATGTGGCCTTAGGCCACCTCCATCCATTGTGAGTCACAAACATTGCCCCCATAAACACCAGTGTGCAGATGTCCACTCATATCCCCGCTCTCAGTTCCTCCAAGTATGTACCTAACAGTAGGGTTGCAGGATCCTATGGCAGCCCCATCCCTAGCCTCCTGGGGGGCCACCACACTGCCCTCCAAGGCTGTACCTCTCAACTTCCCTACCAAGGATGAATAGATAGATTTCTCTCTCTACATTTTCACCAGCACTTGTATCTCTCCATTTTTAAGCAGTTTTATTCACACATTATACAATTCTATCTAAGTAAAAGATGAATGGTTTCTGGTATAATCACATAAACATGGCTTCACCACCTCTATATAAGGACATTTCCTTTTCTCCTGCAAAAGATCCCACACCCCTCCCACATACCCCCTGCTTGTTGACATTTAGCTTCGGCATACTGCCTTTGGTACAGTCCATGGAAGCATATTACAATGTCTGTTGACTAGAGACCCTAGCTTGCATTGATTGTATTTTTTCCTGTATACCATCCCATTTTCAACACCTTGCAATGTTGACATTCATTTGTTCTCCCTCATGCAAAAACATTCTTATATTTCCATCACTGTCCATTCTAGGCATTCCTAAGTTATACGGTCTGTCTTGATCCTCTATCTTCAGTTCTGGTTTCATACATGCCCCCAGTGCTTCTCCCTTGACCATAATCACTCTCGGCTTCATTCAGTGTATTGAATTATTGTGCTACCATCAGATAGTATTGTGCTAACCATTTATGAATTTTTACAATCAGTTCTGCTGCACATTCTGTATTCCAATGTGCACCAAATACACCAAATTCCAGCACCAAATAGCCAATCTCTACCCTCTTTTTATCTCCTAATAACCCATGTTCTTAACTTTAACTCTCAAAGTTCATTCATTTAATGTTAGTTCATAGTAGTGTTAGTAAACAAATACCATATGGTATTTGCCCTTTTGTTTCTGGATAACTTCACTCAGTATAATATCCTCAAGGTTCACCCATATTGCTACATGCTTCGTAAATTTATTCTGCCTAATAGCTGCATCATATCCCACTGAATGTATATAACACAGCTTGTTTAGCCACTTGTTCATTGCTGGACATTTGGGCTGTTTCAATCTCTTGGCAATTGTGAATAATGCCACTTTCAACATTGGTACGCAAATGTCCGTTTTTGTCATTGCATTCAGTTCCTCTGAATATGTACCTAGTAAAGAGATTGCTGAGTCATACGGCAGTTCTATACTTAGCTTCCTAAGGAACCACCAAACTGCCTTCCAGAGCAGCTGCACCATTCTACATTCCCACCAATAGTGAGTAAGTGTGCCTCTTTCTCCACATTCTCTCCAGCACTTGTCGTTTTCTGTTTTTCTCTTTTTCTTTTTTTTGATAATGGCCATTCTAGTGGGTGTGAAATGATATCTCATTGTGGTTTTGAGTTGCATTTCCCTCATAGCCAGTGAAATTGAGCATCTTTTCATATACTTTTTTTAGCCATTTGTATTTCTTCTTTTGAAAAACGTCTGTCACGTCTTTTGCCCTTTTTTTTATTGGGTTGTTTCTCTTTTTGTGTTGACTTGTAGAATCTCTTTATATATTCTGGATATTAAACCCTAATCTGATATGTGGCTTCCAAATATTGTCTTATTGTGTAGGCTGCCTGATTACTTTCTGGATAAAGTTTTTTGATGCAAAAAAGTATTTAATTTTGAGGAGGTCCCTTTATCTATTTCTTTTTTTGTTGCTCATACTTTGGGTCGAAGGTCTAGGAAACCCCTTACAATTACAAGATTTATAAGATGTTTCCCTATATTTTCTTCTAAAATTTTTATAGTCTTAACTATAATAATTAGGTCTTAGATCCATTTTTGAGTTAATTTTTATATAGGGTGTGAGATATGGGTCCTCTTTCATTCTTTTGCATATGGATATCCAGTTCTCCAAACACCATTTATTGAAGAGGCTGCTCTGTCCCAATTGGGTTGGCTTGATTGCCTTATCAAAGAGCAGTTGTCTGTAGATGAGAGGGTCTACTTCTGAACACTCAACTTGATTCCATTAGTCAGTATATCTACATTTATGTTTTGACCACTGTGGCTTTGTAATATTCTTTAAAGTCAGGTAGTGTGAGATCTCCCATTTCATTTTCCTTTCTCAAGGTATTTTTAGCTTTTTGGGGTACCCTGCCCTTCCAAATAGATTGGTTATTGGTTTTTCTATTTCTGTAAAGTAAGTTTTGGGTATTTTAATTGGCATTGCATTGAATCTATAAATCAATTCGGGTAGAATTGGCATCTTAACTATATTGAGTCTTCCAATTCATGAAAATGGTATGCCCTTCCATTTTTTTGGGTCTTCCATGATTTCTTTTAGCAATTTCATGTAGTGTTCTATGTATAAGTCTTTTGTGTCCTTAGTTAAATTTATTACTAAGCATTTTATTCTGTTGGTTGCTATTGTAAATAGAATTTTTTTCTGGATTTCCTCCTCAGATTGCTCATTACTAGTGTATAGAAACACTATTGATTATTGGGTGTTGATCTTGTATCCTGCCACTTTGCTGTAGCATTTATTAACTCTAATAGCTTTGCTGTAGATTTTTCAGGATCTTTGACATATAGTATCATGTCATTTGCAAACAGTGAGAGTTTTACTTCTTCCCTTCCAATTTGGATGACTTTTCTTTCTCTTTCTGGTATAATTGCTCTGGCTAGAACTTCCAGCACAATGTTGAAAAACAAAGGTGCTTATTTCTGATCTTAAAGGGAAAGCTTTCAGTATGATGTTAGCTGTGGGTTTTTCATATACTCCCTTTATGATGCTAAAGTAGTTCCCTTCTATTCCTATCCTCTGAAGTGTTTTCGTCAAGAAAGGATGTTGAATTTTGTCAAATGCCTTTTCTGTGGAAGCCACTTAAACAGTGAATTCACATCAAAAGGCACAAAATTACAAAAAGACATGGCACTAAATATACCACAAAAAGGGCACTTGTATAGTTTGAGGGCTGAAACAAGATAATACCCTGTGAGGATTGATTTTGGGGGATTAAGTGAATTTGCAAATGCAGAATCTACAAATAAAAGGAATCTGTTGTGTTTGTTTTGTGATGATAATACCACCAAATTTCGGTGGTATTATCATCATCATGGTGGTATTATCATGATGAAAGTGAAAATGTGCTTAAAATTGATTGTTGGTATACACATAATTGTGTCCAAACAAGTTACAATATTTTACCAAAGAAAGTAAAAGCCGAAGTTTACAAATATTTTAATAGCCATAATTTGCAAAATTGAATTCCAAAAATTTTGTGACCTTCCTGATTTGAAAAAATACTTCAATATACCAGAATGTATTTTCATTCCTTGCTGGAGAGCAAAACGTTACCATACACAGGTATTCTAAATTTGGGCTTCATTTTGTACAAAATCAGCTTGAAATTTTAAACTAAAATACTCAATAAATGGGACATCAAAGATATTCAGCATTTCAAGTGTTTAGTAAATTTTAATTATGGGAGGAATGGGGAAGCTCACTAACAAGTAGATATTGAAATGTATTTGTACAAAAGCAAGAAAAAACTGAACAAACTAATTTTAAACCATGTATAAAACTTAGTTTTAAAATTTTAGAAATGGCTTTTAGAAAATCTCTGATTGTGGGAAAAATTCAAAATATAATGAAATTCAGAAAGTCTATCACTTTATGTAACTAATTAGGCAAAATACCCCCCAAATTATAAGTAGATTAACTTAATTTGAATGTTAATGTATAAAACTATTTATGAAAGGTACTTTTTTTAAATCTTTTTTCTTTTATTTATTTTTAATTTTTAAAATTTA
Organism: Myrmecophaga tridactyla; assembly: GCA_004026745.1. Taxonomy (NCBI): domain Eukaryota; kingdom Metazoa; phylum Chordata; class Mammalia; order Pilosa; family Myrmecophagidae; genus Myrmecophaga; species Myrmecophaga tridactyla. The sequence goes on from PVIY010015074.1 coordinate 25,267, forward strand.
AAATTTAAATTTTTTTAAACATAACATCCAGACATGAACATTCTTACCATATGATCATTCTATTCTTGGTATATAATCAAAAACTCACAATTTCATCACCATAATCATTTCTTAGAACATTTGCATCAATTCAGAAAAAGAAATTAAAAAAAAGAAAAAAAACTCACGCATACCATACCGCTTACCCTTCCCTCTCATTGGCTGCTAGTATTTCCATCTGCCCAATATATTTTAGCCTTTGTTTCCCCTAATTTTTCTATACCCCTTACCACTCTCTTTCATTGATCACTAGCATTTCAATCTACTAAATTTATTTTAACATTTGTTCCCCCTATTATTTATTTATTTTTAATCCATATGATTTACTCATCTGTCTATACTGTAGATAAAAGGAGCATCAGACACAAGGTTTTCACAATCACACAGTCACATTGTGAAAGCTGTATCATTATATAATTATCTTCAAGAAACATGGCTACTGGGACACAGCTCTACATTTTCAGGCACTTCCCTCCAGCCTCTCCAGCATATCTTAACTAAGAAGTGATTTCTATATAATGCATAAGAATAACCTCCAGGATAACCTCTTGACTCTGTTTGAAATCTCTCAGCAATTGACACTTTATTTTGTCTCATTTCTCTCTTTCCCTTTTGGTAAAGAAGGTTTTCTGAATCCCTTGATGCCGAGTCCCAGCTCATTCTAGGATTTCTGTCCTATGTTGCCAGGGATGTTTGCACCCCTGGGAGTCAAGTCCCATGAAGAGAGGGGAAGGGCAGTGAGTTTGCTTGCTGTGTTGGCTGAGAGAGAGAGAGGCCACATCTGTGCAACAAAAGAGGTTCTCTGGGGGTGACTCTTAGGCCTAATTTTAAGTAGACTTAGCCTATCCTTTGTGGGGATAAGTTTAAGAAAGGTACTTTAAATGGAGGCAAAAATTCCATACCTATGAAGATATTTACACGTTTCAAAATGGAAAAAATTAGGATTGAGAATATCTTCCATTTAACAGAATCTGCCCTGAGTGTATTAACAATCTTAAAACCTCTGGAGAAAATATTTTCTCTATGTTTTTAAATGTGCCAATTATGAAATGAGACTTTGAAGAAGATTGAAGGCAATTAAAAATAATTGAAAATAATAAGGTGATATAGAATGAAGAATTTGTTCTTCAGAAAAATCCCAGCAAAATGATATATACAGCTAAAAAACTTATTAAGTACATGACTATTGTACATGGTTATCTAACAAAAGAAATTTTGGGGGGTTATCATGAAATATTTCAAGCACACACATTCATACAAAAGGTCTGTGAATCACATAATAAATAACCACCTCCCCACTGCACAACTCTAGCAGGTTCTAACATTTTGCTATATTTGTTACATTCTTTTTTCTGTGAAAAATTATAGATCAATGGATATGCTGTAACCTCATTCTCCTGCCCTTGAATTGGGTGCTTCTCATTACCTCACATGGTTTTATGCCCTTGCTCATATGTATACATCCGTGAACAATATATGATTTTTCACATATATATTTTCAAACTGTAAACTTTTGCTTATGTTAATTTTTAAAATCCAGATCATTGACTTAAAGAAGTTTTTAATTTTGCTTTATATATTGGATAGTACATTTCCTAATTTAACTTGTATGGTCAGTTTAGTTAACACCATAAGTACATGGAATCCTGAATAGGGCATGAGACATTATTGGTTTGTCCAGGTTAATGTGATGCCCTGATAAATCCCAGAGAGGTTTGGACAGTGAATAACAAAGTTTTTGCAAAGTCCCTTTCGGGGAATGGAGGGAAAGGGGGAAAATTCAACTTTCCCATGTGGAGAATTTCTGATATTCTTGCAAGCAGTGGGGACAATCAAATCAATAGGTTGAGCCCTCAATCTTGGGTTTGCTCATATGAAACATATCCCCACAAAGGATAGACTAAACCTACTTAAATTTAGGCCTAAGAGTAACCCCCAGAGAACCTCTTTTGTTGCTCAGATGTGGTCTCTCTCTCTAAGCCGAAATGGCAAGTGAACTCACTGCCCTCCCCCTTTATGTGGGACGTGACTCCCAAGGGTGTAAACCTCCCCAGCAATGTGGGACAGAAATTCTGGGATGAGATGGGACCTGGCGTCAAGGGATTGAGAAAACCTTCTTCACCAAAAGGGTGAAGAGAGAAATGAGACAAAGAGTTACTGGTTGAGAGACTTCAAATAGAGTTGAGAGGTTATCCTGGAGGTTATTCTTATGCATTATAGAGATATCCCCTTTTTAGTTTATGGTATATTAAGAGTGGCTGGAAGGAAGTACCTGAAACTGCAGGGCTGTGTTCCAGTAGCCCTGTTTCTTGAAGATGATTGTATAATTATATAGCATTTACAATGTGACTGTGTGATTGTGAAAACCTAGTGTCTGATGCTCCTTTTATCTATGGTGTGGACAGATGAGTAAAAAATATGGATAAAAAATAAACAAGTAATGGGGGAACAAATGTTAAAATAAGTTTAGTATTTTTGTAAACACAGATTTCATTTGATATACGCAAGTCCTATACCATCGGATGACCCTGTACCCCATTCACACCTTCCTGAAAGCCTCTATTCTTTTGATTTCTGTAACCACTTGATGCTGGCTTTCCTCCAGCATCATTGACTCTTCATCCTCAGCAGGAACCTTGTCTTCTGATGCCTAACCTTTAAATGTGGGTTTCCTCCATTGCTCTATGTGATCAACCCAGGCAATCTCTTCTGCCCTGGTGGTTTTACCTACAGCCTATATGCTTCCAACAACCAAGCGTATTTCCCCACTGTGCCCTGAAACCTAGGAACCCTGAGAGTATATCAGTACTGCCTTATTTCTACCTGCCATGAATATAGACTTATATATTTACATGTTATGCCATTCAAAAGGTAAGTCAGTGTTTTTCATAACACAGTTATTTGTCTATCTTATTTTTTATATGTACACTCTCAGGAGGAAAAATTGGATTGGTGGTGAGTTTTATTGCTTTCTTTGAACTTGAATTAGTCATGGACTATTCTGTTTTTCAGAATAAGCAATAGAACAACTGAGCTAAAAGTAGTTCATTTGTTATTTTACATAAGAGGGATTGTGGGGTTGATTATTTGTTTCAACAATGTCATCAAGGACCCAAGATCTCCTATAGTGCCTCTTTACCGTCTGCATGCTGGCTCTCATCCTTGATTCGTTCTGTCAATGGTTATAAGATGGCTCCTGAAAGTCCAGTCATCATATACTTGGACCATAATGTCTGAAGGAGTGGAGGACATTTCTCCTTCAAGCCATCTTTCTTTCTTTCTTTTTAATTGGGTAGGAAAACCTTTACCAGATGCCTCAGTAGACATTTCCTCATAACTGAGTGGCCCTGATTGGGTCACTAGCCCATGCTCTGGGTTCAAGATAGGCTGAGAAGGACAAAATCTGGCAATGTGAACCTCTGTGGTGGGAGGCAATCCCTGCCAGCTAGAAAGAATGAGGTGGAGAATGAGGGAGAAATGGCTGCAGGTAGACAAACAATAGTTTCTTCCACATGGACAAACATGAGCTCTTGAACCTTTCAAACTTCTTATCTGATCTCCATGAAGACAAATCATGGGATTAGCTTTTTTTCACCATTCCCACTGTAAAACATACTGACTGGCAACCAAAGCACAACTATAACTTGTGCTGAGTAGCATGGCTGCTCTTTCCTGCTCTCATCAGCTGAGCTACATGCTTACCAAGAGTCAGAGTTAGGGTTGTTCCCAAATGTCTATGTAGTTTTAGAATTATGGTTTTTACTTCTAGCTACTCTAAAATACTGGAGACTAAAAGAGATATCAATTTAATGATTCAGAATTCATATTCATTTGTTAAGTCCTATCTTCTATGTATAATTCTACCACCACCTGTGATCTTTCCATATCTCTCTTTGGGGTTTTTTGGCCTATGGCAATTCTAAATTTTTGATATTGGAATGGTCTGTCACTAATACGGTGTAGAAAGATGGAACTATCTGATGTTCTGGAGAGGCTGGGCTGAGTTGCAGGACTTATCTGGACCAGGGATCCATCTGGAGGTTGTAGGTTTCTGGAAAGCTACTCTAGTGCCTAGAACCCTTGTGGATTCTTATATATTGCCCTAAGTGGTCTTTAGGATTGGCTGGAATGGTCCTGGTTGGGGGGTGGCAGGTTGTGATGGGTAGTAAGGTCTACCTGAAGCTTGCATTAGAGCAACCTCCAGAGTAGACTCTTGATTCTATTTGAACTCTCTCTGCTACTGATACTTTATTAACTATACTTCTTTTCCCCCATTTGATTGAGATGTAATCGTTGTACCACAGTGCCAGGTCTGGATTCATCCCTTAGAGTCCACTCCTACATCACCAGGGAGACTTTCACCCCTGGATGTCATGTCCCATGTAGGGGGGAGGGCAACGATTTCCCTTGCAAAGTTGGGCTTGGAGAGATTAAGGCCACATCTGAGCAATGACAGAGGTCCTCCAGAAGTAACTCTTAGGCATGCCTGTAGGTAGTCTAAGCTTCTCTGCTACCTACATGAGCTTCATAAGAGTAAGCCTCATGATCAAGGACATGGCCTATTGATTTGGGTATCCCTAAAGTTTGACACAGTATCGGGGGTTTCCATGATGGTAAGGTTTCATAGTTCCATAGTCTTTCTCCCCTCCCTCAGGGGACTTTGCCAATACTTTTTGATTATCTGCTTAATATACTCTAGGATGTTTCTAGGCATTACAATAATCTATATAGGATAAAGGACCTCTTTCTCATTCTGTGCTCTCTGGTTTCAGTTGTTCAAATGAGCTATACAGATAGGTTGAATTTGATTATGCACTACAGAAAATTTCAGTTCCAGATCAAATAAACCTTTTTTTCATTGGTCTCAAAGAGCATGTATGGTTCTAAAATATAGACAGTGTCTTCCTTACTCTTATGTTGTGAATTACTTTAACCCCAACCTGTTCAGCTTCGTTCTTATCTCTAAATATCAGGTTATATATATATAAAACAGCCTCTCGAAATCCAGAAATAATAATCACCACTCTGGACTTAATGTGTCTGCTGTAAAAGCTTACAATCTAGGCCCCTGTTTTCTTATAAGCATTTTCTAAAGATGACCATACCACTGTTGTTTTTTTGTTTCTGGCTTATTTTGTTTCACCAAATGTCCCACATGTTCATTCACATCGTTGCATGCCTCACGACATTGTTCCTTTTTGTAGCAGCACCACCTTTGCTCATAAGTATACACCATCGTTTGCCAATCTACTTCTCTGTCAGTGCATCCTTCAGCCACCTGCATTCATTGGGCATCATGTGGAGGGCCCAAAGTCCACAGTCCATCAATATTCTCAGTTTTAGATACTTTCATTGTTCCCAAGAGACAGAAAACCAATAAACAAACCCTCACCAAATAAGAAATCTAAACTTTCTATTAACTCTTGTCCCTCACCCCATTATTTATCTCTGCTGTTGCTGTGGCAGTGCTGATATTTTCCTTTTGAACATAGCTCATAGCATGCAATAGCAGTTTTCCCCCTGTACCAGGACTTAAACACTCTTTATACAAGAATCATATCTTTGAAGTAATACTTACAAGAACTCATTCATATTTCTAGTGTGAGTCAATGGGACACGTGGGTCTATAGAACTCCTTTCAATCTTGTTCATCTTCAATATGGCAATATTACTTCTAAACCGACTAGAGAATCACCTTTACTCCTCTCTGTTCCCGTATATTGGAGTTCAACCTCATAGGCTAACGGTTCACCCATCTCTAGCTTCTATGTATCTCTAAGTCCCCTATATTCTGTATTATAATCCTCTGATTATACCTTTATGCTGGTCATAAAAGTGGAATCATACAGAATCTGTCCTTTTGTGTCTGGCTAATTTCGGTCAGCATTATGTCCTCAAGGCTCATCCATCTTGTCACGTGCTTCAGGACGTCATTTTGTCTTTCTGCTTCATAAAATTCCATCCTATGAATATACCACATCTTGTTAATCCGCTCGTCTGTTGATGGGCATTTGGTTTGTTTCCATCTTTTGGCAATTGTGAATAATGCTGCCATGAATATCAGTGGGAAAATGTCTGTTTGTGTTGTTGCTTTCAGTACTTCTGGGTATATACCAAGTAGTGCTATTACTGGGTCATAGGGCAGCTTGATATTTAGTTTCCTAAGGAACCGCCAAACAGTATTCCATAGTGGCTGCACCATTGTACATTCCCAGCAGCAGTGTATAAATGTCCCAGTTTCTCCACATCCTCTCCAACATTAATAGTTTCCTGTTTGTTTAGTAGCAGCCATTCTTATAGGTGTGAGGTGGTATCTCATTGTAGTCTTGATCTGCATTTCCCTTATAGCCAGTGAAAATGAGCATCTCTTCATGTGCTTTTGAGCCATCTGTGTTTGCTCTTCAGAAAAATGCCTATTCATATCTTTAGCTCATTTTATAATTGGATTGTTTGTTCTTTTGTGGTTGAGTTGTATGATTTCTTTCTGTATACAGGAAATCAAACCTTGCTCTTCATTTTCTTTTGGAAGCTTTATGGCGCTAGTTCATATATTTAGGTGTTGGAGCCACTTTGAGTTAATTTTTGTGTAGGATGCATAACCTTCTTTAACAAGTGTTGCCACCCTAAATCATCCACTGAAAAATCAGTATCAATGGGGTGGGGTGGGGGGTGACTTGGAAGAGTCCACCCATTTCTGCAGATTTTCTAAAATTAGGCCAGATTTGTAGAGAACTGTGTTCCTGAACTATCTCATACTGCCCTCCCCTAGAATTGCTGAAGCTATTGTGCTTTGGGGAAACACTGCTCAGCTATGTTGAAGGAAGCTGCTACAATCAGACTTGTATCTACTCTGGAGATACTGTTGGAACCTATCATTCCCTGTCTCTGAAGACTGTCAGGAGAAAGTTCTGTGTGGTCTTTGTGGCAGGAGCCCTGCTGCATCCACACAGTTTTCTTCTGGGCACTATGAATTGCCAGGCTGATAATGTGGCCTTCTTTGCTTTGGGTTCTAGAAGGCCTAAAGTCAAGTCTACGGCTCATTTAGACCAAGTATATATGTGTATGTATTTTACCAGCTGTTGCAAACTCAAATATCTCCAGGGGTTATGTTCAAACTATTTAGCAGCAGTACAACATCAATCGCAGTGGATGACAGTTGTAAACAGCAGGCATCAGCCTGCCTCCACAGGCCAGGCAATTAGGGTAAGCAGGCAAAGCAGAGCAGGAATAAGAAAATTTATGAGGCTTTCGTGATTTTATTGCGTTTGATAGATATGTGAGTTCAGAAAAATAGTCCATGGTGACAAATAGGACAGACACTCCCTCTCAGGGTTGAGGAGACGATAGGGATGGGAGGGAAGTGTGGTGAATTGAAGAGCTAGGCCCTCTAAAGACGGGGTGGCTGCTTGTATAATTCAGGTCATTGTTATTAGGTAGGAATATGGCTCAGAGTTCCCCAAACTTCTCATTTTTTAGGAAAAGTCAGAATCCTAATTTTCCAAGAACTCCTGGATTTTTAAAGACTGTAACAATAAAGAACCATACATACACACACGCATGCATGTAAAACTCAAACAAACATAAGCCTATGCAAGCCAATCCAAAACTAGAGTTAGGCTAAATCTAACAAGCTTGTGACTTCTGCTTTCTGCTCTGCATTTTGTGTTAACCTCACTCCTCCTTCTGTTTTACATTCCATCCTTGTTTTTCTTTCTTCTTTCTCACCTACTTAAGTTATAACATCTTCCTTTTATGTATCCTTATACATCACTTTAAATCCTACCAAGAATAGAGCGGAGTATAGATACATAAACTGACCCCAGGACATCTCCATTTTGATATGCCACTGGTAGTTCCAACTGCTAGTCACACCACACCGAATTTATCATTTTCCCTCCTTCCTCCTTCTCTCCTCAGCCCCAGACCTGCCCCTCCTTTGTTTGCTATAAACCCCCATTCACCCAACTACACGAGCTAGAAACTTGAGTGCCTGCTGTTTCTGATTCCTTCCCCTTTCACTCAATCAGTAGCCAGGTCATAACTCCTGCATCTCTCATTCCCTCCTCTTCAGTCCTGGGACCGCCGTCCTGGTTTAGGCTCTTGTCATTCCTGGCCTTGGAAAGAGATACCTCTCGCCTTCTGTGCCCACTTGACCCCTCTTCAAAATCAGCTTCCCGCAGCTGCCCGAATGCACGTCAATGCCCTCCCTACCTTGTCCCACCATCTGCAGGCCATGTCTAAGCACCGTGATGCACTCCAGCCCATCTCACCTGCCCCGTCTGTGCTTCCCTCTCCACACCTCTCTGCTGTGTCACTCAGCAACTCAGCCAGGCAGGCAGCCCCTCCCCCAGGAGGCTGCCCTGTGTCCACAGCTCCTGGGCAACACTCACCGAGCCCTCCTGTTTTGCTTCCACATCACCTCATGCTTTCCACTAACCCCACATAGGTAGTGGATTAAACAAGAATTAAAGCTAACATTAATTTGCAGGTATTTTGTGCCAAGCTCTGATCTAGGAAGTTTGAAAGTTTTATTCATTTTGGCCTCAAAGATCCTGCGGGACCAATTAGCCCTATTTTACAGATCAATAAGCTGAGGCCCAGAGAGATGATGGAATTTTTCCAAGGTCTCACACTTGGTTGGAACAAGAATTCAAACACAGGGAATCTGGCTTCAGAGCACTGGTTCTTACCATCAGGAGGAGCCAGCACCATTTTCCATCCCAAGCAGTTTCTTTCCAGACTTGGTGTCTCCTTCTCTGTTCCTTTTACTGGGAGATTTATGAGCTATAAATTATAAATTTTGTTATATAAATCATAAATTTAAACTTTCCCTCACGATAAGGAACAAACCTGCCTGAAGCAAGTGGACTCTGAACTGCTCACAGCCACAGGCTATTTCCTCTGGCCTCCTACTGACCACAGCAGGGCTCCAGCTCAGCTCTGCCATTTGGGGGACAAAGGGCTCTACTCTTCACCCCCTGAGAGCAAGTTAGGAGTGGTCCCCTGACCTCATCTCCCCAGAAGGCAGGTGAAAAGGGTTTTGCGCAAAGGTTCTTGTTTCCAAATCTAATAGTTGAAGTTTGAGGGGGAGAGGGCTGGGGAGCCAAGGAGGACAGAAAGGGCTGCCGTGGTAGAACGAGTCCTTGGTTCTGGTTAAGCTGCCTTCCCTTGTTCTCCCCACCCAGTTGTTCACTTCAGGCTTCTTGTGGCCATCTTGGTTTCCTGCTTGACCTTCACCTCACCTTGAGAATTTCAAGTTTCATGTTCCTGTCAAGCCTAAGGACCCAAAAGGAGCTTGAAGTAGATGAGGCTTGACTTCCCTCGATCCACTCAGGATTAGGATAAGGAACAAAACTTGATTTTGCTCGTCTTCCCAGATGCCATTTGTTTTAAGACCATTCTCAGAAAAAACAGAAACAATTCATGCGCCTTCTGCTCAAGCTGGCCATCAGCCAGGCCCTAAGAGCCACTCATGACCAAGAGAACCATTATGCAAGAGACAAAGGGCAGGAGCAGATCAAGAAACGTCCAATAGAGGGATGCAAATGCTCTAAGAAATGATCATGGTGATGAATATATGACTTTGTGATGATATTGTGAGCCCCTGACTGTACACCAAGGATGGAATGTTCATACGTTAAGAATGTTCATGTTTGCATGTTGTTTTGTTTTGCTAATAATAATAAAATAAAAAAGAAACATCCAATAGACTACAGCACCTTAAAAGCAGGAACTCTAGATAGGTTCTGAAGACTGAGACAGATTTCTTTCTAAAATAACTCTTCGATCCCACCTGAAAAAGAAAATTAAAGATGAGCCAAACTGTAAAATTATGGAATGATGGACATTCTGAGGAGAGCAGAATGAATCTGCCAGAGCAGAAGGCACAGGCTCAGTAGCTTTGCCGTTATGCATTCTGCATCCCTGCAGGGTGGGCTCCCTGCGGGGTGGGCTCCCTGCTGGGTGGGCTCCCTGCGGGGTGGGGTCCCTGTGGGGTGGGCTCCCTGTAGGGTGGGCTCCCTGAAGGGTGGGCTCCAAGGCACAGCAGCAGTCCTGGGCCAGCCAGAGTCAGGCCTCCTGTCCTTGGTAGTTTAGATTCCACGAGACAGCCACACATTGAAGAGTGATGTGATAAGAACTTGAGCATTCCTGGTTGCTCCCAATACCTGCTGTTTTAGTTTGCTAGCTGCTGGAATGCACTATACCAGAAACGGAATGACTTTTAAAAGGGGGAATTTAATGAGTTGCTAGTTTACAATTTTAAGGCCGAGAAAATGTCCCAATTAAAACAAGTCTATAGACATGTCCAATTTAAGGCATCTGGGGAAAGATACCTTGGTTCAAGAAGGCCTATGACATTCAACGTTTCTCTCTCAGCTGGAAGTGCACATGGGAACGTGGCGGTGTCTGCTGGCTTTCACGGGGCTCTACCAAAAGGGGACTCTCGCTAAAATGTTTCTTCTTTTAAAGGATTCCAACAAGCAACTCCACCTTCAGTGGGTGGAGACACACCTCCATGGAAATCATCTCATCAAAAGTTACCACCCACAATTGGGTGGGTCACATCTTCAAGGAAACAATCAAAGCGCTCCCACCCAGCAACATTGAATGAGGATTAAAGGGCATGGCTTTTCTGGGGTCCATCACAGATTCAAACTGGCACACCTGCTAAATGAATAGTTGCATAATCGGAATTTTGGCCAACAAAGCCTTTTCATTTCTATGGTATGCTCTTGAAATTTCCAGTCCTAGAAGCAATCAGCAAAATCTAGACTGTGGGATAATCTACAGACAGACAACTTGGTTTCTTCAACACATAAATCACACACACACAAAAAAGATGAATTAGGAGACTTAAAAGACATCAACCAACTGCAGTGTAGGAGCCTTATTTGTATTCTGAATTTTTTTTAAAAACTGAAGAGTAACCACTTATAACATTTGGATAACTGGAAATTTAAACACAGCCAAATATTTAATATGACTTATTTTAAAGGTCTGATTTTAAAATTCCACTTCTTTTAGGGTCACAAAGATTTACAAATGAATGAATATAATTTCTGAGATATATTCCAGAATAATAGTGGAAATGGGGTAAAAATGACCCCATTGATTTGTTGGTTGTTGGGATTGGGTGTTAGGTTCATGGAGGTTCGTTATACCATTCTGTCTACTTCTGTGTGGGATAAAATTTCCCTTTATTAGGGTTTTTTTTTTATCGTGTAGTAAAAATTATTGTGTAATAATGTTTTTTTATTATTAGAGAAGTTTTAGATTTACAGAACAATCATGCATAATATACAGGGTTCCCATATACGACCCTATTATTAACACCTTGCATTGGTGTGGTGCATTTGTTACAATTGATGAAAATACATTTTTATAATTGTACTATTAGCTATAGTCATAGTTTAACTCAGCGTTCACTGTTCAGTGCAGTGATAATAGAATTAAAGACAATAGAATTATTCTATTATCATATATACAACCTAACGTTTCTGCTTTTAACCACATTTAGATATTTATTCTGTGCTGTTAATTACAATCACAATATTTTACCATCACCAACATCTATTACCAAACATTTCCATCATTCCAATTAGGAACTTTGCACATTTTAAGCCTCAGCTTCCCATCCCTGTTAACCTATATTCTAGGTTCTGACTCTATGAGTTTGCTTGTTCAAATTGTTTCAAATCGGTGAATTCATACAGTATTTGTCCTTTGGAGTCTGGCTTATTTCACTTAACATGACTTCAAGGTCCATCCATGTCATTGCATGTATCAGGACTTCACTCCCCCACCATCACCCCTTTTTTTTGCATGGGCAGGCACTGGGAATTGAACCCGGGTCTCTGGTATGGCAGGTGAGAACTTTGCCAGCTGAGTCACTGTGGTCTGCCCAAGACTTCATTCCTTCTTGTGGTTGAATAATATCCATTGCACGTATGCATCACATTTTGCTTCTCTCTTCATCTGTTGCTGGACACTTGGGTTGCTTCCATCTTTGGCAATTGTGAATAATGCAGCTATGAACATCGGTGTGCAGATATCTGTACGAAAGCCTGTTCCAATTCTTTTGGGGATAAACCTAATTAGAGGGATTTCCAGGCCATATGGTAGTTCTATACTTAGCTTTCTGAGGAACTTTCAAACTCTCTTCCACAGTGGCTGCACCATTTTACATTGCCACTAGCAGTGAATGAGTGTTTCCATTCCTGTGCACACAATAAAGTTTTTAAAAATAAGAATTCCAGTTGTAATTAACAGAAGCTATCATTAGATAAATACCATAACTTCCCTCCCTACCCTGCAATTTTTTAAATAATAAATTCTGACACATCAGTTATATTTTTAATAGTCTTCCATCTAAACAAATCTTAGCTTAGAGGGAAAACCAGTCTTTCACTATTAGGAACTATACACAGTCCCTTCAGAGTACCCAGTGGCTTCTTTAAGAGCTCGGCTAAAATTGCTTCCTCGGGATAATGTAATTAAATCTACCCAATGCTACAGAGAAGCCATAATTAAACCCTTTTCATTGACTTTAAGTCATTGTCATCTCAGGCTACATGGCACAACCAGGGTGAGGAAACTCAGACGTCGACTTGAGCCAAAGCCCAGCAATTCTGAGATTTAATCACACATCTGTGGGTGGGGCCCAGGGCTCAGACTCCAAATCTTTGGTACCTTGTAGAGGTTGCAGTCATGCCTTCATGTTCTGCACAAAAGAATGATAAGGAATTTTCTAGAACAAAGGACATTCCAAATAGTTTTCTGCAATCTACCCAAAAGAATGCCTTAGATTTCTTTCAGAATACAGAGAAATGGGACCAAATTTCCAATGCCAGCACCTTAGCAATGAGAACTAGCAGGGGAAAAATACGCTCATGATACAAAGCAAACAAAGGAGGAAAGGCATAACTTCATTTCTTCCAAAATGATTCCAACCCTCAAGATTTGTGAAGTCAGATTGGCAAACATCAAGAGGGCAATTTAGCATTGTCCTAATTACATATACACATATCTTTTGATTCAAAAATTCTGCTTTTAGAAATACAGTGTACCCAAAGACACTGACACCTTCAATTTCTAGCTCTTCCTGAATCACTCTTTGGCATGTAAACATATCCAAATCACAGAGCACATTCCTCTGCTCCCCCTGCTCCCTTTCACAATTAAACTTGCTGTACAGGGTCGTCTATACTCACAGGGTGCACTGCCTTATATCTCATTCTTTTTTGAACACACCCCATTCTGGCTTCCTGTCCCCACCACACCACAGCAACTAGTGCTCTTGTCTTCCATGTTGGAGGTTCAATGGTCACTCCTGTTTTCACCTCACTTGACCTCTCAGTAGTATTTGCTATGATTGACTACACTCATCTTTACACCCTGGGCTTCCCTGATACTCTGGGCTATTTTCCTGCTCCTGTGGCTGGTCCTTCTCCGTCTCTTTTACTGTCTCCTCCTTTTGCTCAAAAGGACATAATGGCGAAAGGCCTCTGTCCTAGGCCCCCTTCTCTTCATATGTATCTTCTTTCCTAGGTCATCTCATCAAGTCCTTTGCTTTAAATGCTAATGATATGGCAAAGAGTCAAACCTAGATCTCCAGCCCTAACCACTATTAAAATAAATTAAAAATCCACACTCAGATATCCAAATACCCTACTTTACAGTTTTACTTGGATATCTAACAGGCATCACAAAGTGAAGATGTCATGTCCAAAACAGAACTCTTGATGTTTGACCTCCAAACATGAACATTCCTATTTCACCATCACTAATTAAGCAAAAATAGATAGGTAGGTAGGTAGGTAGATAGATAGATAGATAGATAGATAGATAGATAGATAGATAGATAGATAGATGAAAGTATGATGTTTGATTCCTCTTTCTCTAACATTTGTTGACTCTACCTCCAAAATTATTCTGAATTTCTTCCCGCATCTCCATCACCTAGCTCAAGTCAACTTGAATTAGTCCAGTTGCTTGGACTACTGGAAATTCTGAAATTCTCCTTTCTTCCCTTCTTGACTTTCTTTAATTCATATTCCATATAAATTACCAGTATAACAACCCAATGCATCCCAGCTAGAATAAAAGCAAAGATCTTTACCCACAACTCTATTCAATTCCCTTCAATTGCCCACCACCTGTCTGCCTCTATAATATTTGCCTCATTCTTTTCCCCCCTCACTCATTCCCATAGGTCCTTGTTTAAAATCTTCCAGTGAGTAGCTGTTTCTTGCCCTTTAGATTGCAACTAAAATTTCACCTCCTTAGAAACCTTCCCAGACCCTCCCATATAAAATTCTCCCCTAGTCACCATCATTATTAGTATTAGATAGTTTTCTTGTTTTAGATGGTATCCCGGTTTGAATCTGTTGGGTACCCCAGAAAAGCCAAGTTCTTTAGTCCTCGTTCAATATTGCTGGGTGAGATCTTTTTGATTGCTTCCATGGAGATGCGTCCTACCCAATTGTTGGTGGTAACTTTTTAGATGGTTTCCATGGAGATGTGTCTTCTCTCCTTCAAGGTGGGGCTGCTTACTGGAGCCCTTTAAGAGGGAACTGTTTTGGAAAAAGTTTTAGAGCCACCAGAACCAACAGAGCCACCAAAACCAATAGTATCCAAGCAGCCAGAAATTTTTGGAGATGAAAAAGGAAAACACCCCCAGGGGAGCTACATGAAACAAGAAGCTGGGAGAGAAAGTGAACAGGCATCGCCATATGCCCTCCCAGCTGAAAAGAAACCCCAAACTTCATTGGCCTTTCTGAGAGTGAAGGTAACCTCTTGTTGGTGCTTTAATTTGGACATTTTCACAGCTTTAGAACTGTAAATTTGCAACTTATTAAGTTCCCCTTTTTAAAAGCTGTTATGTTTCTGGTATAACATTCTGGCAGCTTTCAAACTAGAACAGATGGTAAACTCCACGAAACAGGATTCTTGTCTATTTTCTTCTCCACAATATTCTTCAGAGACTAGAACATTGCTCAAAGTACCTAGTGAATGAATATTGAATGAACAACTATCTAAATATATAGAAAGATAGTACTCAAGAATTCTGTGCATAACAATACAAATATGGCAAAAAATCTAGGAATAACTTAAAAGCTAAAGGATTCCTTAAATTATGGCATATCCATTTGATGGACTCAGACATTTGAAGTAATGATGCCAATGTATAAGTGCTGATACAGAAATAATATCCAAGATATACTTATAAGTGGTAGCCAATCTCTAAGATCGTTCCCAATGATATTCACTTGCTGGTATTTATACTCTTACATAGTCACCTTCTGTTTGAGCTTGTTAAAGCTGCTGGAATGCAATATACCAGAAATGGAATGTATTTTAAAAAGGGAATTTGTTAATTTACAAGTTTATAGTTTGTGCTGGTTTGAATGATTATGTACCCTAGAAAAGCCATGTTTTAATCCTTATCCAATCTTGTGGGAGCAATGTTTCTTTTAATCCCTATTCAATAATGTAGGTTGGGAACTTGATTCAATTATCTTCCTGAAGATGTGACTCACCCAATTGTGGGTATTGACCTTGATTAGATGGAAATGTGACTCCACCCATTCCAGGTGGGTCTTGATTTGTTTACTGGAATCCTTTTCCATTTTGGAAAAAGCTTGAGATTCCAAGAGAGCAGAGCCATGATGGAGCAACAAGAACCATGAGAGCCCACACAGCCAAGAGACCTTTGGAAATGAAGAAGGAAAATGTCCTCAGGGGAGCTTTATGAAACAAGAAGCCTGGAGAGAAAGTTGGCAGACGTTGCCATGTTCACCCTGTGTCTTTCCAGTTGAGAGAGAAACCCTGAACTTCATTGGCCTTTCTTGAGTGAAGGTATCCTCTTGTTGGTGCCTTAATTTGGACATTTTTATAGACCTGCTTTAATTGGGATATTGTCATAGTCTTAGAACTGTAAGCTAGCAACTTAATAAATTCCCCTTTTTAAAAGCCATTTTGTTTCTGGTATATTGCATTCCAGGAGCTTTCAAACTAGAACACAATTCTCAGGCCATTAAAACATCTAAACTAAGGCATCCAGAGAAAGATATTGTGCTGGTTTGAAATTATTATGTACCCCAGAAAAGCACTGTCTTTTTCCTAATCCAATCTTGTGGGGGCAGTTATTTTTTTAAAAATCCAAATCAATATTTTGGGGTGGAAACGTTTGATCAGAGTATCTCTATGGAGATGTGACCTTTTGATTAGATGGTGATGTGACTCTGCCCATTAAAAGTGGCTCTTGATTAGTTTCCTAGAGTCCTTTAAAAGGGGAAACGTTTTGGGGGAACCTCAGATGGTGACTCTTGGAGAACAGTTGATTCATTCAGAGCTGAAAGAGACACATATGTTTGGAGTTGCTCGGAGTGCTGACAGAGAGAATAGATGCCTAAACACAGGCAGAGCCCAGCAGATGTCATCATGTACCTTCCCATGATATGCTAAGCGAGCTAGAACCCAGAGTTGTATCTCAGAGGAATGAAGTGAAAATGACAGACACTTAGAGAAGAAACCACTGGCATCAGAAACTGGAAACAATGAACCTGGAACAAGGACCATTAGATGTCAGCCACGTGCCTTCCCAGATTGGCCTTCCTTGAGCCAAGGTATCTTTCTCTGGATGCCTTAGTTTGGACGTATCTATGGCCTTAGAACTGTACACTTGTAACTTATTAAATTTCCTTTTTTTTTAAATGTTTTCTCTTTTATTTTTTGAAATATTTTTATTATAAACAATGAACAAACATACATTCTTTTTTTTCCCCCCAACCTTTTAAATTTCCTTTTTAAAAGCTGTTTTATTTCTGGTATATTGCATTCTGGCAGCACTAGAAAACTAATACAGACACCTTCATTCAAGAAAGGACCAGTGATGTTTGAGGTTTCTCTGTCAGCTGGGAAGGCACATGGTGACATCTGCAAGCTTACTTTCCCAGCTTCTCATTTCAAAAGGCTTCCCCAGGGATGCTTTTCTTCTGCATCTCAAAAAGTCACTTGTCTATGCTAGCTCTGAAGCTTTTTCCAAAATAGTTCCCTCTTAAAGGACTCCAGTAAGCAACCCTAGCATAAATGGGTGGAAACACAACTCCATGGAAGCCACCTAATCAAAAGATCTCACCCAATTGGGTGGGTCATATCTCCCAACTTAATCAATAAGATCCTACCCAACAATATTGACTGAGGATTAAAGAACATGGTTTTTTTGGGGTAGACAACAGTTTCAAACTGGCACACCTACCCAAATGAATTGAGCTACTGTGTGACCAAAAGAATATGGTAGAGATGATGATGTGTGGCTTAAGGCTAGGTTATAAATGGTACTGCAGCTTCCCCCTTATTCTCTTTGATCACTTGTTTTGGGGGAAGCCAGTTTCCTGTCTTATAAGGTCACTCATGTAGCCCAGTAGAAAGCTACACACAAAAAACATGCATGCTTCCTACCAAGAAACAGTATTAACTTGCCAGCCACATTAGAGTGGATCCTGCAACCCCTGTGTGTTAGTCATGGTTCTCTAGAGAAATAGAACCAACAGGAGACAGTTTTAAATATGAGATTTATAAAGATGTCTCATACAGCCATGGAAACAGAAGAGTCTAAAATCTGTAGGGCAGGCTGTGAGGCTGGTGGCTCTGAGGAAGGGTCTGGACGACCTTCACAGGAGAGGCTTGCTGGCAGAAGAAGCAGTGAACCTCTTCATTTCTCCCTTAAAAGCCTTCAGCTGATTAGACTATCTCATACTGGAAGACAAGCCTTAGTTGATCTCAGATGTAATCAGCCACAGATGCAATCAACTGACTGGTGATTTAATCATCTGGCCATGAAATAGCTTTGTGGCAATGGTCAAGCCACTATAATCATTTGGCCAGGTTGACACCAGAATCTAACCATCACACCCAGTCAAACCTTGAAATGATTACAACCTCATAAGACACAGTGCCAAGCTATCCAGCTAAGCTGCTTTTAAATTCCTCACACACAGGAACTGCATGAGTCAGTACATAGTCATTGTTGTTTTAAGCCAGAGTTTTGACGTAATTTGTAGAGATGATCGCCAAAGATACCCAAAAGGCATAACTGAATTCTGGGATCAGTAGATAAGGAGGAGATACATCCACTTTCCAATATGTGCTCTTGAAACTCTCAGATTTCTTCATGTATTTTTAAAGATCCACTTATTACTTTTATAATTTTTAAAAAATTGTAAGCAAAATACTGTTAAGAGAGGTACGCCACAATAGTGGTCCTTCCTAATCCTTCTTGTCCTTTTTTTCTGACTCTCAAGACCTAACTTTGGTATAGGTTCTGCTTTTTTTTTTTTTTCTTTTACATGGGCAGGTACAGGGAATTGAACTCAGGTTTCCAGCATGGCAGGCTAGAATTCTGCACTGAGCAAACATCGCACCACCTATGTTCTGCTTTTTAAAAAATGCCCAAATACTGAAGGGTTGTTTTTCCTTCTTAATATTGATGTATTTCACTGAGAATATCAACTACATAACTAGATGGGGAGCTGCTCAAGGTAGGAATTGCAGTTTAGTTATTTGCATTTAGCAGCCCAATAAATGGTTGTGGTATGAATGAATGGACCATTCACACAGTGTGGATGGCTTGCCTAGGGTTAGTGATGGAGTCCTCAGGCCTGGGGCTGTGGGATCTGCCAGAAGAGGCTACACATAACTGGTCATTCCTAATTTCTCACCCATCAAAGACAGAAGCTGAGGGATAATCTGTAGACTGACCAACTGAATAAGGATGAAAGCCATTCATACTCAAACTACAGACTTCTTTATACTCTCCCTCAAGGTGTGGTTTAGGTGTCTCCAATTATTTACATTTAAATAAAATTACCATCTCAGGGGAGCTTCAAGGTCTGAATAAAATGTAGGAACTTGGGGGAGCGAGGGTAGTTCAGTGGTAGAATTCTCACCTGCCATGCAGGAGAACTGGGTTCAATTCCTGGTCCATGCACTTCCCAAAATACAAATAAACAAATGAACAAAACCCAACCAACCAAACAAAAATTCAACAAATAGTGATGTAATAATGGGATACTTACACGGAAAAAGAATGAAATGTGACCCCACCATACAGCATACAAAAAAAAAAATGTAGGAACTTGATCATTGGCTTTTTTTTTTTAATTGTTTGTTTTCTCTTCAGAGCTAGGGGTGGGGAGAGGATTAAAGACACACCTCTGACTAGTGGTGTGCCCTGCCCCTGCACTGTGCCCCCATGCCCCTGCACTTCCACACCCCACCCCACCCCCTCACCATGCCCCATACTGCACCCTGTGCTCCTCACACTTTGCCTCACAACTGCCTACATGTGTAGCTTTAAACACATCCTCAAGTAGAGTTGTATCCCCTGTATATTAGGATTCTAAAGAAATAGAATCAACAAGAGATATTTGTAAGTATGAAATTTATAAAAGTGTTTTACACAGCTGTGGGGATGGAAGAGTCCAATATCTGTAGTCCTGAAAGCAGCAAGAGAAAAGGAACTCACCATGTACAAGAGAAACCACATAAGACTGAGCTCAGATTACTCAACAGGCAACATGGAGGTGAGAATGCAGTGGTATGATATATTTAAGGTGCTGAAAGAGAAGGACTTCCAGCAGTAATTCTTTATCCAGCTAAATTGTCCTTCAAAAGTGAGGGAGATCCTTTTTTAGTTTATGGTGAATTGGAGTGGCTAGAGGGAACTATCTGAAACTGTAGAGCTGTGTTATAGTAGTCTTGTTTCTTGAAGATGATTGTATGAAGATAAAACATTTACAATGAACATTGTAAATGTTATATCTTCATTTTGATATAACTGTAAATGTTATATCTTCATTTTGATATAACTGTTTGATTGTGAAAAACTTGTGTCTGATGCTCCTTTATCTAGGGTATAGATAGATGAGCAAAAAATATGGATAAAGATAAACAAATAATAGGGGGAACAAATATTAAAATATATTGGATAAATGGAAATACTAGCGGCCAATGAGAAGGAGGGGTAAGAGAAATAGTATTATGAGTTTTTTCTTTTTCCTTTTTATTTCTTTTTCTGGAGTGATTCAATTGTTCTAAAAAATGATCATGGTGATGAATATACAACTATGTGATGATATTGTGAGTCATTGATTGTACACCATGTATAGAATAGTTGCATGTTAATAATGTTTGTGTGTTGTTTTACCAATAAAAATATTTTTAAAAAGTGAAGGAGAGATTAAAATTTTCACAGACAGACAAAGGCTGAGAGAATTTGTTAACAAGAGATGTGCCTAAGGGGACAATTCTATTACTGAAAAAAAAAAGACAGGAGCGGGAGGTCTGGAGGAGGACACAGTTTTGAAGAGTACTGGTAAGAGCAACTTAAAGGCTAAGAAGAGATAGAGGGGAAAAATATACAAATCTGACAAATGAAAACCAAAGGATAAAATGGTAGATTAAAGAAATGCCTTTTATAGTAATAGTATTGAATGTTAATGGAATAACTCATCAATTAAAATATACAGATTGACAGAATGGATTAAAAATATGTTCCATCTGTTTGCTGTTTTCAAGATACTCATTTAGACCCAAGGATACAAATAAATTGAAAGTGAAGATGGAAAAAGATATTCCATGCCAGCTATAACTAAGAGAAAACAGGAGTAGCTATACTAATAGCAGACAAAATAGACTTTAAATGTAAAGACATCATAAGAGACAAAGAAGGACACTACATATTAATAAAAGGGACAATTCATGAAGAAGAAATAACAGTCATATATGTTTATGCTTCTAATCAAGGAGCTCCAAAGTACATGAGGCAAACATTGGCAGAACTAAGGGAGAAAAGGGGTTTCAACAATAATAGTGGGATACTTCAATACACCACTCTCCTCTGTAGATAGAACAACCAGACAGAGGATAGACAAGGAAATAGAGAACCTAAGCAATTTGATAGATGAATTAGACCTGACGGACATGTAGAGATCATTGCACCCTAATGTTTTAATCCTAATCTCATTTTGTAAAGGCAACCATTTCTTCTAATCCTTATTCAGGACTATAGGTTGGAAAGTGGATTAGGTTATCTCCACGGAGGTGTGACTCAATCAATTGTGGGTATTAAACTTGATTAGATGAAGATGTGTCAGTGAAGGATCCCAAGATGGCTGGCTGGGAGAAACCTTGCTTTGATAGCCATTGACTGGGTATCGTTTGGGGAGATAATACCCCAAAACCAAAAGACCATTGCTAACTCTCTAAACTCCTGGAATGAGACCCTTACCTCCAGGTTGGCTGCTCTATCTGAGAAGCCCTCAGCTATGGACTGAGCTTACTCCAAGACCAAAGTGGTCAAGGCTGATCTGGTGGATGACTTTGAGAAGAAATTTAAAACCTTGAAGTTTCCTGTGCCAGGGGATAAATATACTGCCCTGGTGGATGCTGAAGAGAAAGCAGATGTGAAAAGTTGTGTTGAGTTTTTGAATCTCTCAAAGACCAGGATTGAGGAATACGAGAAACAGCTGGAGAAGATGAGGAACATAACTCCACTTGACCAGATGGCCATTGAGGACTTGAATGAAATCTTCCCTGAAACAAAATTAGACAAGACAAAGTATTCCTACTGCCCTCATCAGCTGATTGAAAATTTATAAAACTGAATCTGGGAGGAAACTCTGGCCCTTGCATTACAAACTCTGGATATTAAAAATGAATGATTATTAAGAAGAAGGAGAAGGAGAAGGAGAAGGAGGAGAGGAAGAAGAAAGAGCAAAAATTGAGGAATTAACTGCTCACCTGGAGGAACTTGAGAAAGAACAGCAAACTAACCCCAAAGCAAATAGAAGAAGAGAAATAACAAAGATTAAAGCAGAGTTAAATGAATGGGAGAGTGTGCATGGATGGTTCAGTAGTAGAATGCTTGCCTTATATGCGGGAGACCCAGGTGCAATTCCCCAACCATGCAACCCCCCCCCAAAAAAAAATTATACCACTAAATGAATGGGAGAACAAAGGAACAATAGAACGAATCAATAAAACCAGAAGTTGGTTCTTTGAGAAAATCAATAAAATCGATGGCCCACTAGCAAGGCTCACAAAGAAAAAAAGAGAGAGGATACAAGTAAGTAAAATTAGAAATGGTGTGTGTGTGTGAGGGGTCATTACTATAGACCCTGAAGAAATAAAAAAAAATCCTAAGAGGATAATATGAACGACTATATGCCAACAAACTAGACAATTTAGATGAAATGAACAAATTCTTGGAAACACACAAATAAGCTACACAGATTTAAGAAGAAATAGAAGATTTCAACAAACCAATAACAAGAGGGAGTGAAATCTTGTTGGTTTGTCCAGGTTAGTGTGAGCCCCAATAAATCTCAGAGTGATTTGGGCAGTGAATAAAGAAGTAATTGCCAAGTCCCCTTGGCAATGGGCAGAAAGGAGGAAATATTCAACTTCCCCATTTGGAGAATTTCTGATATTCTTGCAAGCAGTGGAAACAGCCAATTCAATAGGCTGAGCCCTGGATTCTGGGGGTTCAATCTTATGAAACCTAGTTGTTCAGATGTGGCCTCTTACTCTAAGCCAACTTGGCAAGTGAACTCACTGCCCTCTTCCTTCATTGGACATGACTCCCAGGCATACAAGTCTCTCTGGCAATGTGGGACAGAACTCAGGATGAGCTGGGACCCAGCATCATGGGATTGAGAAATGAGACAAAATAAAGTTTCAGTGGCTGAGACATTTCAAACAGAGTTGAAACGTTATATGGGAGGTTATTTTTATGCATTATAGAGATATCCCTTTTTATTTTGTGGTATGTTGGGGTGGCTGGAGGGAAGTGCTGAAACTGTTTAACTGTGTTCCAGTAGCCCTGATTCTTGAAGATGACTGTATAATGATACAGCTTTTACAATGTAACCGTGTGATTGTGAGAACCTTGTGCTCATACCTTTTATCCAGGGTATGGACAGATGAGTAGAAAAATAAGGAAAACAAAATAATGGGGGGCGATAAGTAATTTAAAAAATTGAGGTAGATTGCAATACTAGAAAGGAGTAAAGGGTATGGGATGTGTCAGTTTTTTGTTTTTTTTTCATTTCTTTTTCTGGAGAGATGCAAATGTTCTAAAAATGAGCATGGTGATAAATACACAACTATGTGATGATAATGTGAGCCATTGATTGTATACTGTGGATGGACTGTATGTGTGTGAAGACTTCTCAAGAAAAATATTTTAAAAAATGAGCTATCACCTCATACCTACAAGAATGGCTGCCATTAAACAAACAGGAAACTACAAATATTGAAGAGGATGTGGAGAAATTGAACACTAATTCACTGCTGGTGGGGATGTATTATGGTACAACCATTGTGGAAGACAATTTGGTGGTTCCTCAGAAAACTAAATATCAAGTTGCCCTATGATCTGGGAATACCAATACTCGGTATATACCCTGAAGAGCTGAAAACATGACATGAACAGACATTTGCACACTGGTGTTCATAGCAGCATTATTCTCAATTGCCAAAAGATGGAAAATCCAACCCCTCATCAACAGATAAATAAAATGTGGTATATACATATGAAGGAATATTATCAGCAATACAATGAAATGAAGTCCTGACGCATATGACAAACATGGATGAAACTGGAGGACATAATCCTGAGTGAAATAAGCCAGACACAAAATGATAGATACTACATAGTTAGCTAATGAGGTTGAACTTAAATGTAAGGGAATGAATAGAAGTGAAGGCAATTCATTAGGTGTGAAGTTCAGGTTTATGTGTCCACTTGGTGAGGTGGTGATGCCCAGTTTTGGTCAAGCAAGCACTGGCCTATCTGTTTCTGTGAAGACATTTCATGGACTAATTTAAGTCCATAATTTAATGAGCATGTTGGGTGGGTTTTATCTGCAGTTGGCTAAGGGAAGGGTCTTCTGCAATGAGTGGTTCTTAATCTAATCACCTGAAGACTTTCAAGGAGAATTCAGAAGACAGAATTTCTCTCTCCACTTCAGCCAGCGAGTCTCTCCTGGGGAGTTCACCAAAGTGCCAGCTTGCAGCCAGCCTTACAGATTCTGGACTCTTCCATCCCTATGGTTGCATAAGATACTTTTATACATCTCATATTTACATACATCTCCTGCTGGTTCTGTTTCCCTGAGAATCCTAATTAATATTATAAGTAATATTGCCATTTTGAAGGTGAGCATGTTTGAAAGGGGTTGTATAGGGCCACATATCACACTGATTAACACTACAAATATAGATAAGTTCTTACATGAACTACTTCAAAGGTATGAATCTTGTACAAATTGTAAATAATAGAGGGGAACAGGAGGAAAACTACACTTGCAGCCTATGGTCTATTTTTAATCGGAAGATATCAACGGTACCACAGCAATACCAGGAGCAAATAACTGGGGTGATGGCGGTGGTGGGGACAAGAGTTAAAGGGACCAAACAGTATTTGTCCTTTTGTTTCTGCCCAATTTCAACCAGGGAAATGTCCTCAAGGTCCATCCATGTTGTTATATGCTTCATGACTTTATTCCGTCTTACGGCTGCATAATATTCCATCGTATATATATACCACAGCTTGTTTAGCCACCCATCTGTTAATGGACATTTGGGCTATTTCCATCTCTTGGCAATTGTAAATAATGCTGCTAGAAACATTGATGTGCAAATGTCCATTTGTATCCTTGCCCTCATGTCTTCTGAGTAGATACCTAGCAATGATATTGCCGAGTCATATGGCAATTCTATACTTAGCTTCCTGAGGACCCACCAAACTGCTTTCCACAGCGGTCATACCATTTTGCATTCCCACCAACAGTGGATAAGTGTGCCTCTTTCTCCACATTCTCTCCAGCACTAGGCATTTTTTGTTTTATTGATAATGGCCAATCTAGTGGGTGTGAGATGATATCTCATTATGGTTTTGATTTGCACTTCCCTAATAGCCAGTAAAATTGGGCATCTTTTCATGTGCCTTTTAGCCATTTGTATTTCCTCTTCTGAAAAGTATCTGTTCATGTTTTTTGCCCATTTTTTAATTGGGTTGTTTGTCTTTTTGTTGTTGAGTTGAAGAATCTCCTTATATATTCTGGATGCTAAACCCTTGTGTAGGCTGCCTTTTTACTTTCTGGACAAAGTTCTTTGATGCATAAAAGTGTTTAATGTTGGGGAGCTCCCATTTATCTATTTCTTTCTTCAATGCTAATGCTTTGGGTGTAAGGTTTAGGAAACTGCCTCTTATTACGAGCTTTATAAGATATTTCCCTACATTTTCTTCTAAAAGTTTTATGGTCTTAGCTCTAATATTTAGGTCTTTGATCTATTTCGAGTTAATTTTTGTATAGGGTGTGAGATATGGATCCTCTTTTGTTCTTTTGCATATGGATATCTAGTTCTCCTAGCACCATTTATTGAAGAGACTGTTCTGTCCCAGGTGAGTTGGCTTGACTGCCTTATCAAAGATCAATTGTCCATAGATGAGAGGCTCTGTATCTGAACACTCTATTCAATTCCATTGGTCAGTATATCTGTCTTTATGCCAGTACCATGCTGTTTTGTTTGTGAAAGGCTTGTGTCTGATGCTCCTCATATCCAGGGTGTGAACAGATGAGTAAAAAAATATGGATAAAAAAGTAAATAAATAATAGGGAAGACAAAGGGTAAAATAAATGGAGTAGATGGAAATACTAGTGGTCAGTGAGAAAGAGGGGTAGTGTATGGTATGTATGAGTTTTTTTCTTTTTATTTCTTTTTCTGGAGTGATGCGAGTGATCTAAAAAATTATCATGGTGACGAATACCATGTGGTGATAATGTGAGTCATTGATGGTACACCATGTATAGAATGTATGTGAAGATTTCGCAATAAAAATATTAAAAACTAAAATTAAAAAAGTTAAGGAGAGTTTTGGATTATCTATTTGGTAAGGATGTGTTTATTGGCTATTTGTCTCTATGGAGCCATGAAAATTATCTAAAGTTGAGGGTGTTGATGATTGTACAACGAGAGACATAGACTTTTTACTTTGAACATTATCCATGACACCCAATTGATGGCAGTGGCTGAAGGATACACTGAGAAGCAGAATGGTGAACTGTGGGTGTATATATATATATATGATGGAATATTGTGCAGCTACAGAAAGGAACGATGTTGTGAGGCATGCAATGAGGTGAATGAAACTTGGGGACATTGTGTGGTACAAAATAAGCCAGAAACAAAAGAATATTGTAAGGTCTCTTTCAGAAAATATTTATAAGAAAATTGGGGCCTAGACCGTAAGCTCTTATAGCAGTCACATTTAGTCCAGAGCTGTAAATGTTATTTCTAGATTTTGAGATGCTATGCCATATATGTATACCTTGATATTTCTCTGGAACTTTGGGAAGCTGTGTGACACCTAAGACACAGAGTTGGAGTTCTGCATCTCTCAAAGTCAGCATTGCTACATACAATAACTGTTAAAGAAACTGAAAATGAGATCATGAAGCCAATCTGGTCAGGACTAATAAAAATCAGAACACAAGGCAAAGGATGACATTGTCTGTATTTTAGAACTTCACCTACTATATGAGACCAAAGGAAGAGAGGTTTATTTTGTACAGAACCTAAATTTTCTGTAGCACACAATCTAATTCAACTTGTCTGGATAGCTCATTTTAAACAACCCAAACACTTGCAGCCCAGAATGGGAATGAGGGCCTGTAATTCTGTATAGCTTAACGTAATGCCTGGATATGTCCCAGAGTATGTTGGGTAGATAATTAAAAGGTATTGACAAAGTCCATTGAAGGACTGGAGATAAAATATGGAACTATTAAACTTTACCACCGGGGAAACCCCTGATACTGTCTCAAACTTTAGGGACTCCCAAGTCAGTAGGCCAAGCCCTTGATCTTGAGGCTTGTTCTTACAAAGCTCATTCTGTAGTGGTGAAGCTAAACCTAAGAGTTACCTCCAGAAAACCTGTTTTGTTGTTCAAATGTGGCCTCTCTCTCTCGGCCCAACTCTGCAAAGAAAATCATCACCTCCCCCCTATATGGCACATGATGTCCAGAAATGAAAGTTTCCTGGCAACACAGGACGTGACTCCCAGGGATGAGCCTGGGTCTGGCACTGTGGGATCCACAACACCTTCCTGACCAAAAAAGGGAAAAGAAATGGAGCAAAATAAAGTATCAGCAGCTAAGAGAGTTCAAATAGTGTCAAGAGGCTATTCTAGGCTACTCTTATGTAAGCTTCAGCTAGGTGTTACTAATTACCATCATGTGCCAAACCCCAACCAACACGGTTCCTGTTAACCCTAAAGAACACCTACGACTCTCTCTGAGATTCTACAAACGTATCATATACTAAGATCACTTTCCAGAAACCTACAACCTCCAGATAGATTCCTAGACCAGAAAAGCCCTGAAACCCAGAGGGACCAGCCTCTCCAAGAACATCAACCAGTTCCATTCCTCTATCCCATATTGTCAACAACCCTTTCGACATAAAAAGTTAGAATAGGCATAGCCCAAACACCCCTAAAGATTGGGAGAAAGATCAAAGGAGGAGGAGTTATAATCTAAGAAGATAGGATTTAACAAATGAATATGACTACTCAATCATTATATTGATATTTCTTTTAGCCTCCAGTGTCTTTGAGCAGCTAGAAGAAAAAACAAAAAATCGTGGAACTGTAACCTATATCAAACCTTAAAATCTGTTCTATGACTACTTGTTACAATGTACTTTGAAATTCATTGCTTTTTTGTACATGTATGTTTCACAATTAAAATGTTAAAAAAATAAAAATAATAAAGAAGATATCCAAATGCTGTAGCAGAAGACCGTAATTTACTCAACGAGACCCAAAGAACAGCAGTGACAAACTTTACCTCTGGTTCTGTAATATATCGCAGTCTTCTCAAGAGCCTCCAAAGGGTTAAGGTTTCAGGAACAAAGTTGTAATCAGTAAACTATGCATACTGATCACATTATAGCCCCAGGATTAATGAACTCTTGATAACCAGGAAACTGTACTTTGAAATTCCTGCTGCAAACAACCTAAGAATCAAGTCAGTTAAGCATTTATGTTCTGTATAGGACAGCTCAAATAAGAGAGCCCCTTGTAAGGGGTATGGTATGTTTAATCTTTTTTTTTTCTGTTATTGTTTTATTTCTTTTTCAGTTGTCTTCTCATTTTCTGAATTGATGCAAATGTTCTAAGAAATGATGAATATGCAACTATGTGATGATATTGAGAATTACTGATTATATATGTAGAACGGAATGATACATTAATGTTTTTGTTTGTTTCTTCTTAATTTTTTTAAATAAATAAATAAAAAGTAAGAGATCCCCTTTTTAGTAAATGTAAACAGTGAAGGGCAAAGTATTCAATTTTTCAGATATTTTAGGATTCATATATTTTAGAAAAATTGATCAAAAGTGGTGAGTTCTCTTCCTGATGTGGCCTAATGACCAATTCCTGAGACATGAGGTTTCAAGGAGAGAGTTTATTGTTAAGCATGTTGCAGGAGATCAGATGGCCTATTGACCTAAAATTCTGTCTCTCTGAACTCCAGTAACTCCAGTAGTCATATAGAATTAAAAGATGGGCAGCTCCCCCCTCCATGGGACATGACACCCAGGGGTAAAAGTCTCCCTGATAGCGTGGAATATGACTCTCAGGGATGAGTTTGGCCCTGGCACATTGGGATCAACAATTCCATCCTGCCCAAAAGAGGAAAAGAAGTATAACAAATAAGATATCAGCTGAGAGAGTTTAAATAGAGTTGAGAGGGTACTCTGGAGGTTGTTCTTACACAAGCTTCAGTTAGACATTGCTACCAAATCCCAACCAAAACCATTCCAACCAATCCTAAAAAACACCTAGGGTAATATGAGATTCCACAAAGATTCCATGCTTTCCAGAAACCTACAACCTCCAGATGGGTTCCTAGACCAGGTAAGTCCTGAAACCTAGAGGCCCCAGCCGCTCCAGAACATCAGCTAGTGCCACCTCCTGACCCCTTATTATTGACAGCCCTTCTAACATGAAAAAGGTAGAATGGGCATAGCCCCAATACCCCTGAAGGGTGGGAGAAAGATCAAAGGTGATGGTGGAGTTATACAGAGAAGGTAGGGCTTAACAAACGAGTATGTTTGCTGAATCATTAAACAGATATCTCTTTTAATCTCCAGTATCCTCAAGCAGCTAGGAGTAAAAATCTAAAATTGTAGAATCACAACCCATACCACTCTGAAATCTGTTCTACAACTAATTTTTGTGCTGTGCTTTGAAATGTATTGTTTTGCACATGTGATTTTTCACAAAAAAGAAGGAAAAAAGGGATGATGAAAATACATATATTCCTCCTAGCCTCCAGTGTTCTAGAGCAGCTAGAAAGGAAAAATCTGAGATGGTATGGTAGCCCATGACAAACTCTTGGATCTTGTTGAAGAGTGCTTTGAAAACTATTGCTTTTTTTCTCTGCTTTGTATACATGTTATGTTATA